>WOGR01003470.1:0-15556 GCA_015342045.1 Leptinotarsa lineolata
AAATATCGTACAAGGCTGACTGACGATAATTTCGAAGATTCTTCACGTCTTTGTATCAGTGGAATTAAAACAAACATCAATGGATTAGTTTCCCAAGTTCAAGCTCAAGTGTCTCATTGATTTCGGTATCGCTATTCAACTTTCGTAGTTTGCAACAATTCCAAATTTAACGATTCGATTATGATGTTATTATTTCATTTTGTTATTTCGACAAATTGATATTATAATAACATTGTCGTAGTATTTCACGTCTGATATCTATCACAAAAAACTTTCAGCACAATAACACTAGGTACTTTAAAATGTACTACTTTTGAACGCGGCCTGCGAACGTATTTGCACACTGAAGTTTGGCCCACAACATGTCAAAGTTTGCCCATCCCTGCTCTACACTGTAGGTGATAGTTCCATGTTAACTTCCTGTCGAAGGTAGTACCAAGGTATTTCACCTCTTCAGAGAAGTTTCTTTTAATTCTGAAGATTTCGGGAAGCTTTAAGCCCGATAAACTTCTTTTCCTGGTGAAAAGGACCATCTCTGTCTTCTTGGGATTGATCGACAGTAAGTGTTCCTCACACCATGTTTCTATTGACTTGAGCCCATCCTGCGCTCTATCGCATAGTGTGTTCACAAATTTGCCGGTCCGCAAGATAATAATGTCACCTGCATATGCAATTGTGTATAATCCATCATTGTTGAGGTTATTAGTCAGGGTATTCAGGGGTGATAAGAACCCTCCCTGTGGACATCTCCTCATGACCAGTCCCCTCACTGTAATGTCAACCCACATTGTCTCAGGTAAACAAAATTCAGGTAAAACGTCGTGAAAATTTTGTTTTGCCTCGAATATCTTCAGAATCAGTGAACATACTTTGAAAAAACAAACAGTAATGGATGTGGAATCAAAATTCATTTTCAGAATCCACTGAAAAAAAAATTAAGGAAATGACTCTATCGCCTAGAGGTTTTACAATGGTTTTGGAAAAAATTGTCCTCCCGAAGTGTTTTTGGTTTTTTGCGAAAATTTCTTTCCCTGGTTATACCCTACACAAAAAGTTTTCGATAATCTACAGTGGTTTATCGAAAATTTCAAAGAAGAACAACCCATTTCCATCTATGATTATTCATTTTGTCTGAAAAAGTTTCTCACAATAAAGTTCTACCACTGTGATTTTAAGGTTATTCAAAATATCTAAAGTTGGGGGCTCTGAAGAAAACAACGGAAAGTCTATGAAGCGGAAACATTGTTTCAAGCATACTTCAAGTCCTTATTTACTAATTAATTTGACTGGTCGATAAGCCACTGTCTAAATTCAGCTCATTGTTTATTCGAGCGGCATTATTCATGACTCCATTTTCCGTTCCCGAGTGTCGATAGTGCCATTAATGGTTTCAGTGGTTGTTGTTGATTTTACAAATAAACTGGAAACTGGAATGTTTACTTCGAACTTGCCTCATCGGATAGCCAGGACGAATAGCAATGCGAAGTGATGAATACTCGAGCAGAATTTGTATAAATACAGTTAATAAAGAAGTTTTCCCTATTCATTCATTAATATACATGGCGATTCAAAAAGAGAGAGAGTACATCCATGAATCACTTTGGATATTAATCGACTCATGCTGTCTTAAAATCGGAAACCATTTTTATGGAATTTGAGTGCTGAAGTGGCAATTTACATCGGTTGTAATTGATTTGAAAAAGTCATGAAATGTTTATTCCACAAGAACGCCTTTCTCTCAGGAGAGTTCTTTTAAAATGCATTTGGAGTGGTACTCAATTCATTTTCGAAACTATAAGCAGCTGTAGTTTGCCATATACTTCTAATATACACAACTTTCAGTGGAACATCGTTGAACACTCCCCGTGAAGTATACATAAAAAAGACAGGTACATATTCTCCTTTATATGTTTTAGACTAAAAAGGCTGCAATTAGACGGATGGCTCTTCTTTGGATAAAATTTACTGACCTCTGGGTATGCTTGGGGTATGCAGTGAATTTTTTCATAATGCCCCCCCCCTTTTATTTTTTGAACGGGTCAACCCAAAAAATTGAAATTTGGAATAATGAAATTAATGCATGAATACTTTATATTTTGAAATAAAATTGACAGATGAAACTTTCAAGATGGCGACTGGGCGCCATCTGGGAAAAAATTAAATGGAAAGGGGGGTCTTATGACACATCATTTTGGAGCTCCTCACGAAATCAATATCTTCACCTTCACCTAGAAAATGGCGAAACATTTGATAATTTCCTGAAGACAAACACATTAATATGGCAATTCCAACAACCCGATAAGGGTTGTTGGATATTTTTATTTACGGTGCGACGCGTAACTTTCACGAGACCGAAAGAATTTTCAATGAACGTTTTGCGAATCGTCCTATCTGTAGAAAATATTTGAGGAAACTAGTATCCAAATTCACAACTACTGGTAGTGTACATAACAAAAAGCCCACAGGTCATCCGTCCATTCCGGAAGAACAGCAAGTGGAAATAATTGGTGAGATGGTGGTAAATCCTGAACAGTTTACTCTTTTCGTCGCGAATGTTTGTGAGGTGTCTCCTCCTACTGCGTGGAGAGTTTTGAAGAGGAATAGGTATCATCTATACAAAAAAAAAATGGTACACCAATTAACTGAAGATGACCCTGATCGAAGAAGGGAATTCTGCAAAATCATGAGGGAAACTATTGCAAGGCATCCGACCTATCTCCACAATATTTGTTTTAGTAACGAATGCACATCTTTTTTAAACGGCAATCACAGACAAAATTGCCGTTATTAGAGTAACACCAACCCTCACGTTTTCCGGGAAACACATACCCAATATCCAGAAAAAATTAACGTTTGGGCAGGATTATTGGGAAACTATATTGTACGACCTCTACTTATTGATCAAATTTTAACAGAGACCCTGAAATCGTCGAAGCGAATCCTAATTAATTCGATATAGATATTGTATTCCAACAAGATGGAGTACCACCACATTACTCCAGATAAGTGAGAAACTACTTGGATTCTACTTTTCCCGGTCGTTGGAATGGCCATCGAGGTTCTACAGAATGGCCAGTCCGCTCGCCAGATTTGACACCTTTGGACTTTTTTTATGGGGCTATTTGAAGCAAAAGGTGTACGAAACTGAACCTGCTTCAATATTGGATATACGGCAGAGAATAATAAATATTTGTGTTCGAAAATGTTCGGCGTAAAATATCGGATAGGCTGTTCATATGTCAAGAAGTTCAAGACTTCCAGCTTATTACCTCATATCATGTAGTTAAATGTCAATGTTATTAAAAGTTTCGCCAATTTGTAGTAGTTGAAGATATTGACATTATATTCTAGGGTTGTCAAGCATTTGTCAGGAGCTTCAAACATTATCCCAAATATCAATTTTTTGAGCCGACCCGTTCAAAAAATAAAAGGGAGGATATTAAAGAAATGCACTGTATGTACACAAACATTCAAATATCGAAATTATTTCATTTCTTTCTCGTAATGATTGTAGGAACAGATATTGAACAAGAGTTTTTTTGTAAAGGAAATTACAGTTTTTTGCGACCTTCTCTAAGTATTTTCATCTTCCACAATTTGAAAGATTATTGAGAACTTTATACAAGAGTGGAAAGGGCAAACTTTTCAGTTCACCCCGATAGTTACTGCTTAAATTCAAAGTATTCTTCAGTAACTTCCAAGATTGTGGAAGGTGAAAATACCCAAAGAAGGTCGATATAGATGTTTTATAGTGGTTCATAGAAATTGCTTATGTCTCAATGAATTTTTTAAGAGTGCCATTAGAGCACTTTTTCTTATTGAATGTAAACAAATTGAATTGTGTATTATATAATTGTCTTTCACTAACGAAATCACTTTTTTTAATATTTCAAAATTTAGGCTCGGTGTTCAAAGTAAGACATCATTTTGCACAAAACTCACAGTAAAGAAATATTCAAAAATTTTTGGTATGGAAGTAAGCGAGTCTCTGAAAAGCTTTGTTCCAAATGAATCTAAAACAAAGAACAACGGGTGTTTTGCTTACCATGTTAGCATTATCAGATGACTGATGTCTTAGACATGTTGATTTGGTTAGTGAAATGCTATTCAGAGACAATATTTTTATTCTGGAGTGGGTAAAGTGTTTTCAGAAGATTAATTTCATACCACAGGCTCCAAATTCTACCTATTATGTTTGGTTCTGAAGATTTCCTTAAAATTTGCAGAAGTTTCATTCCGTTCTATCAACAATCATGAAAATTGATTTTGATGATAGTTAACAAGCATGGGTAAATTATACTGATGCATTAAGAATATATAACATATTAATGGATATAAGTTAGATGCTTCTTTTATCGTCTTAACGATCTCACAGTAAAATTGCTACTCAACGTCGTTATATTTGTATTTTAGGCGGTATTCATAGTAAAAATAACTGAAAAACCATATATATGTCAAGTAACTCATCCAGGAATATTACTAGATGACATTTTTCACAGGACAGCATTGAACATTAGTCATACTGTTGATAGTACAAAATAGTTTGCAAATAGATCGCTCAGAGAGGGTTGAAATTTTGGTTGAATATTCATGAAGATGAATGGAGAATGTTGGCATTTTGTAAAAAAAATAGTAAGAAAATGGTTTTCTCAGAAAAGGAGAAACCTCGTAACTACCTATCATATGATAACGAATTTAAAAAATGAATAAATAAATAATTTAATCGATAGCCTTGTGAAATAATTTTCAAATAAAGAAACAAAAATTGCTTTGTAATTTAGATTGTCTTTGTTTTTGTGTTTTTAAACTTATAATCTGATTGTTTTGTTTTGTTGGGGAAAAATTGCAGAAAAAGTAACAGTGACAGAAAACGAAATTCCGATGTATTCATTTTTTTATTGACTTATGTATTTAACATTCTTGTTTACTTCCCCTTTTCATTACTGCATGTTGTAGGTCCCTGCACCCATAGAATTATTGATGCTGGTTCTTGTTAGGAGAGGCCACACAGTTAATGTATAGAAGATGTTTTATTTTGTTTCAAAGAATCTGTTTTCGTTTTAGACATACAGACATTTTTCCAAAATTTAGTTCTTGTTTCATTTCCAATCCAAAATTATTGTGAAAATCTTGTAATATTGTCATTCCGCATCCAAATTACCCATTCAGGATTAATCATACACTTCACTTAAAAACTATATTGAAATTTTGAAAACAAGGCTCATTTATCCAACCTCTTTTTAGAGGGAATCACCATTATTAGGACCACGAAGTGTACCCTTAACTTTTTGATAGCATTATTACCAAAGAAAACTAGAAAACTTTTGTTAATCCTATATCTAATTTTTGATAATTGGAAATGTGGCCAATTTTGACAGATTTATTTAAAACTATTTATATAATAATACTTATTTGCATAAGTGTAATAAATCAATTTCTTTTTCTATATTTTTTATGAATCTCTATTTATCACTCATATTTAAGATTAACTAAAGAGCTACTTACTTGCTAAACATGTAGGGGTGATATACAGTGATTTGTATAAGGGGTAGGTCAGAAAGTTCTAAATAGCAGTAGCCATGAATTTAAAGTTGGGTTAACAATATGTTTGATGAAATGGATAACTTTTTTCAAGATCAATATTTCACAACAAAAACTACAGCAAATAGAGTGTGGCTTGTATGCAAAATGCGAGATGATCTATACTTATTGAACGAAAGTCATTTTTTGTGGAGGAAAATCAGTTTTTCATCGATCACAGTCACGATCACAGTCTGAAATATTTTTCATATTTTTTCAGACTGTGGAAGGTGAAAATAATCAAAAAAGATCGATGAAGATCTATACTTATTGTTATGGTTTATCGTATAAGCGTGTCAGAATTGAAATTCTGATTCAAGATTTCGTGTTCTAACTACCAATAGAATTATCACAAGATTCATAGTTTTGTTGAGGAAATATTTGGGAATATTTTTTCCAAAGACTTCCAAATGAAGTGTAGGTAATGGTTTCAGTAAGAAACATTGAGAGAATAAGTTCAAATACACAACCTTGAGACACTCCCCATCTGGTTCCGAACCCAATCAAGAGCATTGGATTAGATATGAGGTTGGAACACTTAAGGTACTGTTTGGGACCTGGTGTTGACTTTGTTCTTAGTTTGGAAGCTGTGTTGGTTTTGTAATCATTCAAAACAGTATGAAAAAATTTAAAATGTTTCTATTTTTACAAGCTGCACCTTGATTTGTTCAAACTGGAGTTTGAGAATATGTATTCATGCACTTTTTAGGCATATCAGGAGAAATTTTAAATATTAACTAACTTTTATTTCAAACTCTCAACAGTCAATAATTTACCTTTCTGAAATTACACACTTTCTAATCTATCTTCCTCTCATCAGCAAGATTAGCTAACTTGTACATATTTGTAAGTAGCCTATTGCTTTGTCCATTCGCTTCGTTATACTAATGCCACTAACACCGTCTTTCGTAATTGCATTCTGGAGCTCTCTCTGTGACCTGTGTGGTTTTTGGTCACATCACAGGCAGAGTTCTAGCTATGCGGTTACATAATGCTTCGATAAAGGTGTTGGTAGAGCTTGTCTTTTACCAGAGGAAAATATTAGCTTTGCTGTAAATATTTATCTCTTCCTTCCCTTTGTTATGAAGATCAAGTGATCGAAAATATTCAAATTCAATTACAAGTGTTTTTTTTGGTGTGTTGTGAATAGAATTTGAAACTGAAAAAGTACCTATCAAGTTAGTATTTTAGGTATCGATGAAGAAAGAAGCTTTGAGTGAGAGTGGTTGATCTACTTGAGGATTCACTGAGAGCATTGACATCATGGTACTCAGGGTTCTTGCTATAAGAGGGGTTATGATTGACTTAGAAACAAATAGGGGCCAAAAGTATACAGAAGTTGTTTTTCTTGATAGAAAGTGTAAATATACGAAGAAACACGAAATTTTTGCATGTTGTAGAGTGAAACTTTTTCAGAATATCAGAAACATCTGTTACAGGAAGTAGTACACGAAACACCATAGCCATGTTGAATGTTGAGTTTCAAGCAAATTATGAGCAAGCCTTGAATTCATTGAACTAATTCCAACTGCCTGATGGATTGTATCTGAAAGTGCAGGTGTTCTTCCAACACATTTCCCATTTAGATTGATTATGTTACAGAGTTATTGAAAGTAATACGAAAACCTTAAGATTTTATCGATAAATTTTAATTTTTAATGAAAACTTCAACAATACCATGAGAGCAAACAGCATGATTAAATATCGCTGGTTGCTTGATTAGATTAGTTCAGAAAAAACAAAGTTTGAGTTTGAAAAAATTGAAATTTATCTGAGAAAATATTTAGGTCGAGTGGTATTCGTAAGTATTATTTCCTGAAATATTCTTAGCTGAAAGCATCCATGTAAGAATAAAAGTAAACAAGTATATTTATGACGAATAGATGTTGATTTTATGGCTTACAATAATATCGACGTCAATTATATCGCTGTTCAAAAGAAGTGTTTTATCACTTTAAAATCCGGTTTTGGCGAACTGGCCCTGAATTTTTTCATCATTTTATCGCTTTGAAAGAAGTAATCACTAAATCTGTTTTTTGTTCATGAACTCCGTGGACTGTTGAAAAAATAAGGTGAATGTTCAAATTTCGCGGGCTACGTACATTCGATTAGCGATTTTTTTCATGTTGGGAAACTCGCCTCGGACATATGTTCACAGTTTCAGCTGTTCATCATGTTTATTTTGTCGGTGAGAGGCATAAAAGTTGAAGGTGTTTTACGTGTTCGGCCATTTTCTGCTATCGAAAAAAATTGATCAAAGAATTTGCCTCAAATATTGAAAACACTTGAAATGTTGACAGTGGCATACGGTGATTGTATTCTTAAATTAGAAAAATGTTTACAAGTGATACAAGTTTTTCACAGAAGGTCGAGAAGATGTGAATGACGACGCTAGTTCTGGCCGCTCCAGCACGTCAACAACCGGTAAAAATTTTGAGAAAGTGAAGAAAATGGTTAAGAAGAATCGTCCAATCACTATTAGAGAAGTTGCTGGGGATGTCGGCATATCGGTTGGCTCATGTAATGCAATTTTTTTGAAAATTTTGGGCATAGAGCGTGTGGCAGCGAAGTTCGTTTCACAATTGTTGAATTTTGTCTAAAAAAAAACTGGCGACGAAGCACGGGTACCTATATGGTTATGACATCGAAACTGGTTTACAACTCCCTCGATATTCCATATTGAAAATCATTCTCATGGTCCGTTTCTGTCCTATGAATATTCTTTGCAAATCGGTACTGCAACCCCAAGACTTGACATTCAGGGAAATATGTGAAAAATCCATTGTATAATAGATACTCAATGGACTATCAACATAATTTTTCATTTGTTTTATCTCAAAAAATTATTGATCGAGCTTCTCATAAACATCGACATAAGAATTCCAATTTAATGACTCGTCGGCTATTGTACCTAAAAATTCAACTTTTTTATCTCTTGATTTGCTCTCCCCGCTTTGTTTTCCAGAAGAAAAAATTATACACACATTGCAAATCCCTAGATCACACTTTAATTAATTTTCGTAATGTAATGTAAATGAGACATGACACAAAACAATCAGTTGTATCTACAAAAACTGTTGACAATCCGCCACCAATATTAACAAAAAAAAAGAGATTTCTTCATAAGGTTTTATCCCCCTTATCTTGCAAAACAATGCAATACGGTCAAATACTTTAGAAATATCAACATGTTTTTCATTTGCATTGTTCCAAAGGCGGGTGACATAAGTAAGAAAGTTTTGTTGAAGATTGCTTGAGATGGTGAAGCACTCAAGATATTTAAGAATATTTTCATTTAAATTTTCTCCATGTTTTCCATTATTACTGACGGTGGACCACTTGGTCTATAGTTATTAGAAGACTTTTGTTCTTTTTGGATATTGACTGCTCTCAAGGAGACTTCCAACAAGAAGAAAAAGTAGATTGAAGAGCCTACAGAACATTTATGCAGTGTGTTGGTGTGAAATTGTGGACTTGGTGAAATTTTAACTGATGGCTTCAACCACTTAGCAGAAAGATTTAGAACTTTTCAAATGATCAGAAGTATATTTCAACGGGACATCATTTAGAACTAAAGTTTTTGGAATGCCATTGTAGTCCATTATACAATTCCATAATGGTGTTCCACTGAATATACTTGCATCACCAGAACCTACAGCCACTTACTGAGCAATAGGGAACCTCGAACCTTCTCCCAATAATTATGACTCTTCAATGCTGAATTATCGGTGGAATAATAAGCTGGCGTTTGATTCCCCAAAAATCATATGTGAGTTTTTGTCGGAATTCCATATGAAAACTGAAAACAAAAAATAATAGTAAAACTTTTCCACCAAGTTGAATATAGCTTAATTATAGGAATTTGAAGAAAGATACTTAGATGGCACTTCTGAATATTATAGATGAATTATAGAAAGATGACTTTGGGTACACACATACTTCTACACTTGAACACTATTGTTTTTTAGCACTATTTCATAGCGATTGATGGAAACTTGAGAAATTACCGGTAAACACGACATTGTAAATTGTTCAACTTGCTCTAGCAAAATACTAATTCACAGCTATAAATCTGTGCAGAAGAACAAAGTCCTCAGCCTTTCTTCAATGTTCCAGTCTGGGTCTCCAATCAGGCAGGTATTTTTTGACAGCCTCACTACGTGCCTAGGGAAGATTTTCTACAAAACTTCAAGTTCAGATAGAACACTTTTATGCAAGACATAGTCAAAGACCCTTTGAAATTAGTGCAACAGCCCAAGACCACTCATATTTGTTGATCCTGTTAAAAAAATCAGTTGAAAATCTGTTTTTCTGTTAACCCTACGAATAACAACGAGATGGTGACTTATGCATATTGATGGTCGCTTAAGATGCTAAAGCATTGCAAATGTTTAAGATATCGCTTCACAGCCTTCTCTACTTTTTTCCAACAGAAAAAAAACAGTTTTCAAGAACAGTTGGGGGAATCTATAAAACACCAGTGCAAGTTTTGAGTAAGAGCTTAATGGATGAGAGATCTAGTATTTTTAAAAATCTATAAATAATCATGGAGGAATTCGAAATGATCATGAATGTGTTCTACTACAAACAAATTACAAAAATAATTCCAGTAAATTATATTTAGGCTTCAAATGAAAAACTATGGAAATAAATTCAATCATATGGTAGAACATTTTTTAACATTAATTTCTAACTTATTTCTAAGGACCCTCCGTTGAAAATGCTAACTTTTGAGGGTGCCAAAATTTATAAAAAGATATGAGTTGAAAACCCATTCATTAGGATTTTCGATCTAAAACATGACCATGACTTGTATATTCTCAGGTGTCGATTGGTTTCGTTCACTTAATGTCAGAAAATCAATTTAGGTTTACTTTGAAAACCTGGATTGATTTTTGCCGATTAATTGTCGATTTCAAAATAATCGACTTGTATATCATCGTAAAATAATCATTTGAAGGAATAAAATAAATATATGGTAATCTTTTGTCATTCGCATGTGATATTTCTCAAAGACATTTTGAAATTCAAATAATTCTTTTTAATAACTCGTAAATAGTAGAGTTTTCGATTATCCATCAATTGTTTGTTTCTTTGTTTTTGAAAATTGAATCACTCGTTTAGGATGTATGGAGCTTTGAAATAAATGCAAACAATACATTTTCTGAAAAATACCAGTACCAAATTTGATCAGATCCAGTTTCGTGAAAAATACCTTGGTAAATAGCTCATCAACCCGATTTCCATACTCATTGATGAATAACTGATAAATTCAAAAGGTTGTATAAGATTTTTTAAACACTTCGTCACATTTTATAAGGCAAGCATAAACCTGGTACTCACCTGAATCTCATGCAAATTGTTCCGAAAGAATTTATCTTCAAACATTTATATCTGATATAATAGGTTTTTATTCAGATTTTATTTGATTTTTCCATTTTTACCAAAACATGTTTCTCAATGAGTGGACAGATTTTCACAAGAGACACAGGAGATACATGCTTAGAGAGTTGAAGATTTTGCAATGGTTTTTAGGTCAAAACTTGTCCACCTTGAATTTTTCGATTTTTTTTTACCTGGCTGGTTGTGAGGATTTCATTGTTCATAAAAATTGTAGAATTACTTTCATTACAATAATACTGGCTTGTCATTCAAGACAATATTATTTGCTATATAAAGTGGATATGTCTTTTCATTCAGTTTCCTTCTTGTACATGCGTCACAGTACAAGAGATCATTGTTCATAAAAACTGTAGAATTACTTTCATTTCAATAATTTGGGGTTGTCATTAAAGATAATATCCATTGCTATATGAAATGGACAAAAGTTTTCATTCGGTTTCTTAATTACAAGAAGGTTAGTTTGTCGCAATATTAATCAGCTTTCCAGTACTTTTTCAACGAGATCATTGTTCATAAAAACTTTAGAATTACTCTCATTACAATAATTTGGGGCTGTCATTCAAAATAATATTATTTGCTATATAATATGGAGAAATTGTTTTCATTCAGTTTCCTAATTACTACTACGTTCTGGTACTTTGTCAGAATAATTAACAGCTTTCCAGTACTTTTCCAACGAGATTCTTGTTCATAAAAACTGTAGAATTACTTTCATTACAATAATTCAGGGTTGCCATTCAAAATAATATTGACTGCTATATAAAATAGACAAAAGTTTTCATTCAGTTTCCTAATTACAACTACCTTCTGGAACTCTGTCATCTGTAATCAGCTTTCCGGATTTTTTAACGAGATCATTGTTCATAAAAACTGTGAAAATACTCTCATAATAATTGGGGTTGTCATTCAAAATAATACTATTTGCTATATAAAATGGCAAACATTTTCATAATAACTAGCTTTCCAGTACCATAACATTCTCAGTTTTTTAAGCTTACCCTTTTTTGACTGCTAAATCTGTTCAAGTGCCTTTATATTGTGTTTATGCATATTTTATGTCTCCATGTACCCCGTAGAATATTTGTACAGGAACATATTGTAAATACTACCCCATAGTAAGTGTTTTCTAGTGTACGATACCACGCTTTGGAATGCTTGCCCATACGGTGTGTTGAATCCGGTGAGGGCTGCTGTTTTAGCGTAGCACCATGGGATTCAGCTCACTTTTTGCGGTGCACTACTTCTAACTGCTTCAAGTACGCTACAAGACTAACCCTCGTATATATTGTGATAATTGTGGTTGATGCTTTTGGTATCGAAGAATCGAGAAACAGCAAAAGACTAAAGTACTGGAATACTATTACTGCTATTGTTATAGAAAAGTGATTATTCGATACTGGAAGTAGTAGCTGTTTGACAGTGATAGTTGTGAAGCGAACACTAACTTTGGCTCAGGAATAAAAGTTCTGAATTTTCTCATTCGTTCAATTTTTGTTCTTACTATGTTTAATCATGCTTTTTTGGTAAAGATCTGTTTTAGAACCAACGTTAGATGCAACATTCGTTACATAACATGTACAGCGTGTTCACTAATTAGGTACAAAATTATCATGTTCTGCCAGCTCAGACTTGCTTCTGTAGATACATATAGAAAAACATACAGTACCGAAATAAATATTCCCCTCCCTTGATTTATGAACGGAACAAGATATTTTTAATACTTTTTGATAAGAACGACAATAGTATTGCTTCACTCGTCGCCTAGAGGGCGCTAATAACTCCTAACAATAATGAAGTCTGTTTACAAATTTTTTTCCTACATTATGAAATGTTCCTGGGGTGATATAGTTGCAGCCACATTTTTTCTTCAAAAACATTATAGGGCTGTTCTAAAGGATCATTATTGTGTCTACCGGTTTGAAAAATTTTCAAACCGAGCTGGCTTGAAAGTGACTAGATGACAATTATCTAAAAGAGTGGATAGGGGAACGTGGTTCTCTTAGAACAGAGGTTCTTGAACTTATTTTTTCTACCGCCCACTTCGAGAATTAAATATTTTCTAACGCCCCCCAAATTTTTTTACTTTACTATATACCAGGTTCGAATTTACACAAAAACAGCCGTAAGTCACCGTGTTCGGTAACTGCAACCGATTTCTCTTTTTAGTTAGCAATGTTATCACAGCACTAAATCCACGTTCACACAAATATGATGATGGGAATGCTATCAAAAATCGTTGAACGATAGACCACAATGCAGGGTACAATTGCGGGATTGGCTTTTGTAGCTAAAATTATTGGTATCCATTTTCGAATTTTATTTTTATTTCCAGTTCTATGAGTTGTTCCAGCTGGAGTGATCCTGCTGTGTTGACATTTGAAAAAGGATCCAACACCCAGTACGGTATTTCCAATTTTAAAACGTCCTGGAATCGTTCTGCAAAATCACTGTGGAGGTTCTCCAAATGTTGGCAGTAAACAAGCAAGTCGTCGTTGTTGAAGGATACTGCTTACAAATTAGGGAAATTGCGAAACTCACGTCTGCCGATATTATTTTTGTATAAGAGCAATTTGGCCACAAGAGCAGCAATGACATTTTTTGTTTTAATCAAATTCAAGACGTCACCTTGAAGTTACGAATTGACATCATTGAATAATTTATACAGGTCTCTCAAGTATGCATTATCATTTTTTGAAGTGATGAGGTTGTCGTGCAACTCTTTGTCTTTGTTTTCCAAGAACTCAAAAGAGTCAAATAGATTGTAAAATCGGGTCAGACAGTTACCTCTTGATAACCAACGCACTTCTGTGTGAAATAGCAATCGGTTGAAATCTTCATCATCAGCAACACAAAGCTGATTAAATAATCTGTCATTTAAAGAGCTGTTATTGACTGCTTTGATGATATATTGCAGTGATTGAGAAAGGCTCAAATTTTTCGCAACCAAATGTTGCCTATGAATGACGCAATGTGCAGCGAGCACATATGGAATTTCATTTTTTAAGTACGCTGTGAAGCTGTTGTGACGTCCTGTCATAGCCGGAGTGCCATCCGTAGCAGCCGGTGTATTATATATGGTTTCTCCTTTTGTACCTGTCTCTAAATTTCTAGCAAATAGAACTATTTCTCAAAGGAATTTTTTGGATATTTGCCGCTGGTTTGTGGAGAACAGTAGTTATTTCTTCTTTTATTGCCAATAAAATTAAATCATCTCCAATAGTGTGAGGTTCACCTGTTTGAGCAATTAGCAAGGAGATATTGTTGGAAGCTCGAAGTCCCTCGTCGTCTTGCTTAGAAGCCGCTGAAAAAAGATTTGACACAGTTGGCTGAGCTGAGTGTTTCTTTTCTAATTCTCGAAAATAAGTCACACTTTTGTCTTTTTTCTCGAAATGCATTTTATTCAAATGATTTTATAGCTTTGAGGGTTTCATCGCTTCATTCGGAAATATTCTTTGAAAAGAAGGCACATAGGCGAAGATGGATTTGTGGGATTTTCAATCAATCCATATTTTGTGTAATCCGCGCTATACCGCCGTTTCTTCTTTTTTGCTTCAGACATAATTTTGTCTTCAAAAATGCCGAAGTAGAGAATCGAGTATTAAAAACTTACTAATGACACCACTCACAGTATTCACCACAGCACGTACAGCAGTTTACCTAGCTAGTCGCTAACTAAATCAACTTGCTTTCGTAATATCGTCGAATGACATTAATGGCTGGATGGCGCGCGCGCTTTTATATGAGCCAGCGGGCGGGCCTAGTACTTTCGAGTATGGAGACTAGAAACTTCTCGCTTCGCATTGAAGCTCACTGCCATCTATTGTACAGTTTGACTACTATCGGACAGGAAATAGTTACTGTCTATTCTCCTATGGCGTTACACGAGGAAACGCGCGTTAAGCCTAAAGGAGCGGTAAAGTTTGTGTTAAAAGCAAAAAAACATTTTTAAATTAGGCATCGCCCCCCTAAACCGCTTCAACGACCCCCAATCTACTCTGTGCCCTCTACTGTCCACCTATAGGCCTCCAGCGCCCGCAAGAGGGCGTTATCGCCCACTTTGAGAAAGACTAGATAACACGAAAGAAAAATACTTTCGAAACAAATACTTTTATATGAACAATTATACGAAAAATACTTTTTTCGATTCCGATTGTATACGTGTCAAATATACGTTCAAAATGTTTTTTTTCTTCATCATTCTTTATTATTTTCACTTATATTATACCACCTTACGGTTAAGAATAATAACAGAGGTCTGTTTATCACCAGATATACAGACCACCTGATCTTCGGCGTTTTCCCATTGTATAAATGTAGTATTTAATTTTTTTTGATATATTTAATTTTTATGTATTAGCTATGGGAAATAAAGACCTATATTATTATCATTATTATTATTATACCAACACAAAAAAGTGTCAAAATCTTCATCCCCATAACGTACCCGTTTTGACGGACCCGCCATTACTTTGAGTCGCGAGAAATGCTTACGTAAACTGAAACGTGCCGTCTGACGGACTGTGCTCAATAAAATACTGAATATTTCTCAGACGTCGTTTACCCAAATTTACTC
>WOGR01003471.1:0-15851 GCA_015342045.1 Leptinotarsa lineolata
TTCACTTCGCGAAACATTGACCAAAATTCTTCGTACTTCGGTCCACCCCAAGAGCCTTCCAGGACTCAAGTATCCAAATAACCCAATCGAAAATTCGTGCAAGATTCCCTCAAATTACCTAAACCGCGAACAATCAACGGCACAGAAACCCTTGAAGACACACTGTCTTCAGGGACACGCCCCTGGGTCAAAAGACCTAACCAACCCTAGGTTCGCGCAAGACTAACTTAATTTTTCCAACTAAATTCTCTTGAGGGGGGTGGAATTCGAATTCTCCCTGAGAATCGCTATCCAATCGGATAGCTCGAAATTATTTCACCGATTCGTACCCTTAGCTCCCTCTTCAAATCCGGTGGATAAGCTGGCAAGAATTACCAACATACCAAGTTGGCAAGAATTACCAACATACCAGTCTAACGCCGTGTTTCTGCCACTGACATACAGATGTCACTGCAAGAGCCATTACATTTATTTCTCGGTTTAGGAATAAAGGCGTTTCTGTATGTAGACGGACTTTTATAACATCGTTATATTAACGATGGTTGTTCAGCCTCGTCCAAGACCCTCTGAGCTCTCAGAAAATAAATCATATTTCCTTATGGGACAACTGTGACAATATCCGACCCTCTAGGAACGTTAATAGCGTAGGTTCTTGAACATCGACGCAATTAATTTTTACGACTTTATTTTTATTTCAAGTGGTTGAGCCCTACGTGACCTAAGGTCGTTACTGGAAGTTGATAGTGGTTTCTACAAAAGACAAAGACTGTTTTGATATTTATACTTGGTTGGAAATTTCATTCCCAACCTACGCTATATTACAAGTAAACACAAGTAAACTGACTTCTCGCCATATTTGGGTTAAGATCTCCATCTCTTATTTTACGCTCAGCCGATGTATCTAAGGCGTGAGAGCAAGTGAGACAAGAATAGCTCTAGCCTGCACCCTCCTACCGCACTACACGCCGCCACAGCCCGGCAAAAATGAAATCTTATCATAATACATCAAAGACGCCAACCAGAGTGAACTTACTTGTTGTTTACTTCTATACGGTGCCAGGAGTAGCCATGGCGATGTCGTTGGCTATGTTGCCATGGCGTCTCGGTGAGGTAAGGCCCTAAACGTCATTCTACAATTCAAACATAGAACTTAATGAACCATAAATTCACAAATTCTACTGTGCATTGTGAGCGATTTATAATTCGATTATTCAAACAATTCGATTGCTAATAATTCGATTATCAAAATAATTCGATTATGCCCATCACTATTACGAAATTATTCAAGAAAATGAAAGCACTGTTGTCAAATTTATACTGATATTGAAAAGATGGAAAATCCACTTTCTGTGCAATGTAACGGTGCACCACGTTATGAGTTCAGATTCGTGAACAGCGGACAAAACTACGCGATTCGAATAAAACTTATTTTTGAAAACAGAGTTGTAACCTTGGAACAGAAAAAATGACCATGTTATCACGACACTCACTCATTTATGAGAAAAAAAATCCCAATTTTTTTCAATTTTGAAGTCATTGAATAGTCGTAAACATTAATTATTATTTACTTTGTCGAAGTTACTTATATCAAAAGTTTTGCCCGTTTTTATGAGTCCACTTCATACTGTAACATCTCAGTGAGTACTTATTTGAATTTAATCTAAATGAACGCCATATGAACACTGAATTATACAAAAAAACATTATTCTCATTTCAGTTTCCATTCCAAACATCCGTTATGGAATTGAATCAGATATCATTCACAGGATTCCTACACAATATAGTAAATGAAAGTATGTAATAGTAAATAATTTATTTTAATAACCATTGTACCATTTCCTTTTTTGAACATATATGTCTATTGAATTTTATATTTTTTTCCAAATTGTCCTGTATGTACGTAATTTATGTGGACTTTTGATTGAATTTCTACTGAAAAAATAAATTTTCATGTAAACCTATCCAAAGCAGAGCAAACCACCTATTTATAACAATTAAATTTAGACATATGGTTAATTTGTAGCCCGTTGATATAAGTCTGCTATATTGTTCAATTATCGATAATTAATGTCAAAAGTATTCTTCTGTGAGTAGCTTTAAGTGGTACCTAGATAGTATTATTTTCAAAGTGACTTGGACGTGGATATAAACTTTTATGTATTTTCGTTCAGAATGACAAGAAATCGATTTGATGGGCGCACAATTATCGAACATACAAATAGAAAAAGAAACCTTGAAAAACGTTTGAAATTCTACTTTATCATCATTCACTGAGAGGTTCAGACAGAAAATGGCTTTTGGTTACCCGAAAAATTTCTTTCAAGCTAACCAACTTCTTCAAAAAGTAACAGGAATATGGTTTCCAGAAAGTGACTACAATGTAGTCTTCAGAATAATGTATCTACTGTACGTTTTGTTTTTTTACAGTATAAGTTCAACATTTTCTTATGGCACGTTGATGATGCTGAGCGAAAGTATGAAGAATCTAGGCACTTTTGCTACCCTCCTAGGAATCTTGCTGACAAATATGAATGGATTAGTCAAGGTTTTCATCCTGGCTGTACGACGAAAGAAAATTAATAAAGTAATGGATACATTGCAGGATGAGAGTTATCAGTATGTCTCGTTAGGTGAGAGCGATCCAGGATTTTTGTTGACGAAAGAAATGAAAGTCAACTCGGCGAGTTTATACCTGGTGAGTGTCTATAACACCGAAATTGAAAGTTGCAAGTACACACTTTGGGGAATCACACCATTGATTATTTTACTCTCACATCAATGTAACAGATCCTTCAACAAATGTTTTGTAACTCCAGCTCCTAAGTAACCTATTACTTGGCTTACATAACAGTACACAGGGTGGTCAATACCAGACGGTGCTAGCAGAATAAAATATATTATATATTTTGACAACTGAAAGTTCCTAATATGAACTCGATGTGACCTTGAACGCTAGCGCCACTCATCGTTGTCTTATGAACATTCAGGAAAACAATTTTTCAAAAGCATCGGATACTTGAATTTTGACAACTGAACGGCCCCCTATGTGAAAAATTAGAACTGAAGGAAGTAACGGTCCAATTGTCCACTAGGCACCGCAAGGGGTATATTTTTCTGCTTGTTTGAAAATCAAATTCTATATGCAACTACAGCCAATCCTGAGTAGTGTTGCTACCAAGACAAGAAATTCTCGTCTCTTGTCGCTTCTTGTCCTGTCTTGAACGAGACCGGAGAAGATTTTTCTCTTGAAAAATAGTTTCCTGAGAAAAGACATGCACAGCTCGCAAAGAGCAATTTTATTTTCACTCTCAATACTAAATGAAAAACAATGCCTTTATTTTCAATTTTTCTTTGATATGGTATCTGCTCTTTCTACTTGACTAGTAGTATTACCAAAACAACAAACAGAACAGCAGCAATTTGATCAATTATTAAGATTCATCTGTAAACTTCAATAATTGTATGTAGGTACTTACATAAAAATATACACATTATTCATGTATTCCCATACATGTGCTGACAAACTTGGCAAATGTTTCTAGTCAAAAAGGTATTGTAAATGTATAATTTTTCAGCTTCTCGTAATGTATGGTCTCACAGGTATCTCTGGAAACCTAGCAACTTTAATCCAATTGACCACAGAAATAAGAGGAGACGATACTTTCGAAACTACCAATAAGACTTGCGATGATTTCTTGTCTTTTATGTACAACGCTCCATTTGATACCGATACTAAATCCCGCTGCATTCTAGCATCTATCATCGTGAATTTTGGAATGCTTGCTCAATCAGTCATTCATGCAAGTAAGAAACTTAATGTGTATATTCTCTCGCTTTGGGTGAAATCATATTCGTCGAATCGTACGCAAACAGTTAAAGTTTTGCTAGATCTGGAACTTTTCGGTCTGAATTCTGCACATTTATATATATTTCTAATATACTATCGACTTTATTTATTCAGAACATTCATTCTCTAACTTGTAATTTGTAATAAGTTTTGAACATTTCTTCTTATTTTTCTCTGTTTATTTTTCATTATGTTTTCTTGGCCTATAAGATGAAAAACAGAGATTACATCTTTCGATACAATTGATCTTCAGACTTTCCCGTTTCAGCCATAACCATTCTATCTGTCAAAGCCAGTATAACTTCCAAATAACGTCAAATACTCCACTTTCAATCGGTATAAGAATCTATAACAAATTAGGTATCTGTACATATTAGGAATGAACTCACACCATATAAATTCCGGGATATCGCCAAAGATATTTTTCCAGACACTAGGATCGAGCACACAATTTCAATGCTGACGGAATTAATTGACTTGTGTTACGTTGGTAAAAGTGCATTGATTCAAAAGGCGCCTATTTCGATTAAATTGAGTAAGTGTTCACTTGAGATATTACAGTTTAAAGTAGAGTCATAAAAACGGACCAAACTTTTGAAACAATCTGATATTTCAATTCTGTCATGTGTACTTTCTTCAGCTCATGACGGCTTTTTCATCGGACTAGTTATTTGCCTAAAAACCCAATTCCGGATCATTGGAGATGTATTGAAGGCAATCCGGGAAAGAAGTTTGGACACCATCGGCCTTCCAAGGGATTACTCTATTCTGCACGATGAAAGCAATCCCGTCCTGGAAGAGGAATTGTACAGACAACTATCTCATTGCACTGAACATTTGAAAATACTATTAGAGTGAGTATGGGTACTTCCTGAACAGTTTGAAAACATTTTTTAATATCTTACTTTTGATCAAATAACATTTCTATACCATAAACCAATGCCATGAGCGATATACTTCAACCTATCTCATTTTTTGGGTCAAAATAGAGCTTTTTCTAGTTACTATTTGAACCCAAATCAAAGTTTATTTTGAGGATTTTTGTATTTTCTAACATGTGCGATAGGTGGTGCACATAGGTGGTGTTGAAGACACCTCCATAGTATGGAACCATGGGTATACAGAACTAGACACCTTTTTGAAGCACTTCAACAGCGTAAGACCTTCCATCACCTTCACAATGAGGAAGGAAGTCAACAACGAATTGCTATTCTTAGACGTATTGGTGAGGCGGACCGACACTAAGTGGGAAACATCTGTATACCGAAAAACCACTCACATGGGACAATATCTGAATCACGAATCCAATTACAATCCATCTACCAAAAGAGGAATCATCAAAACTATAATGGTTCGTGCTTTCAGGCTCTGCAATACGAAGGAAGGTCTCGAGGAAGCAACTAGGCATCATCAGCAAAGATCTTCAACGGAATTTTTACTCCAAAGTGATGGTGGAACAGACTTTTCGCTAGAAGACAGCAAGAGCGCCTCGCCGTCACAATCAGTGCTTACGTCAGAGGATTATCGGAAATGATAAGAAGAATTGAGTCCAAGTACAACATCAGAACCTGCTTCAGATCCATAGCAGCTTCATGAAAACCAGGCCACCAAACGCGGACTGCGATTCCAAGAATTGCATTTACCGGATACCCTGTGAGTGTGGCAAATCCTATATTGGTGAAACTAAGAGAGCATTGAAAATAAGCATTTTCGAGTTCAAGAAAAATACACAGCAAGGAGAAACCAGCAAATCGGGAATTACAGAACATGTTCGGACTCATCAACATAACTTCAAGTGGTCCCATGCTGAGATCATCCACAAGAGACAACACTGGTTTGAGAGGAAGTTCAAAGAAGCTGCATATGTGTTGTCCAACGACGCATTCAGCCAAGCTAGCGTAGAGACACGCAACACACGATAACCTGTAATCAAGCGGATAACGGTCAACTTCCGCCAAACGGTCAACTCCCGCTAAACCGTTGAAGCTAAAAGAGGAAAGAAGGCATAAGAGAAAGCGCTCGAATGACCCATAAATACACATCTCTCGGAGGTGTAGTCCAGTCATCACCCGAAGACGATTGTGGATACTAACAATTGAAACGTCGTGAAGTAACTTTTTTAATTTTTTGCTTATTTTTATTATTTTTATTCTCATTTTTTTTACTCTGTGATCATTCTCATTTTGTATCATGATTATTCCATTCGTTTTATTGTATTTTCATCTCACTACCCTGTTAGTTTTCGTTTTAGAAGCCCCTGTTCCTTTGCCAGCTCTTATAATTCACACAAAAATTGTTCAAGAACTAAAATGTGATACTAAAACTCAATTTCCTAATTTTGTTACAGTGTTCGAGATGACATAGAGAATATATTCACATTCGTACTTCTGATTCAAACCTTAGCTTCGCTATTAATCTTTGCATCCTGCTTGTATGTTGCATCTGCTGTGAGTATCTCTTAATAAAATTCATATTCCAGAATAGCTACAATGGAAACTTTCTTTCAAATTTACTATAACGAAATCATTGTACACAGCGCCATTCAATTGTTCATGAAGCGAGAAATATGAAATTTGAGGTCATCAGTCATTATTTTCAAGGATGAAAAACTTAATAATAAATGATTAGTGATCAACTATATAGTGACTTATACAAATAGAGATTTGTTCGAAAATAAGGTTAATGTTCAAATTTCGCGGGCTAAGTACATTCGATTAGCGATTTATTTATTTTTTCATGTTGGTACACTCCCCTCAAACATATGTTCACAGTATCAGCTGTTTAGTTTGTTGATGAGAGGCATAAAAGTTGAAGTGTTTTGTGTGCTCGGGGATTTTCTGCTATCAAAAAAAATGGAACTTGAAATGTTGTCCTATCACCCATTTCGAAATATTTATTCTAATGCATTTGAAAAAAGAAATTGTCATTAAGGTTATTTTTTTTTTAGATTTCTATGACCTCCGCTGACTTCTACGCTCAAATAGATTTCTTCTTTGGCGTATTCGTACAATTTTCTTTCATGTGTTGGTTTGGGAGTGAAATAAGCGATGCCGTAAGTAAAAAAGATTTTTAATTGTACAGGGTATATCTTAAATGATGTCATCAATTTCAGGTGATGATTATTTGTCATATTTCATGAAAAAAAGTTCATATGAACGTGTGTCCTAACTTGCTTCGTTTCCTAGTACCAGTGTGTCACAGTTTTACTAAAAATATTGTTCTATCACTAACAATTTACAATTACACACTGACCAAGGGCGCACCTAGGATTAACTTTCAGGGGACGGGGGTACTAAATCATCATGTAAATAATGTATTCATGAAATATGTAGTGAACGCTTATGCTTCGTGTCTTTGACCCCTGTCTGAAAGCGAGCGGCTGTTTTCAATAAGATTAGACTTTCTTTGATTAACTAGGTCTGTATTTTGAACCCATTGAAACGCGAGTCGTCATAAGTTTTATACATTTATTTAGTAAGATATAACCTAAAATTATATTCAAAAACTAACTCGGGATACGAGCAGTAATTATTAATTATCTCGTAGCCTTTCAACATACAATGTTTAATGGGTGTCTAATTGCATGAATATTTAATATATACTTTTATGAAAACATCGATATACTCAACTACGACTATTAAATGCGCCAAAATTCAATCAAATATATGATCATCGTTCTCTGGGATATATTCACATAGTTATTTTACTTTCACGAGGAAAATTCAACTTGATAGTTTACACAGTATCGTCACGTTTTCACTAATTTCGCGTAATCACTTTTTCACTAACGGAGATAGTTTCACTTCGACGGTTCACACTGGAATTATTTTAATGAGAGTCTAGTCTGATATTTATACCGACCGCTAGAAGCGGTCCTATTGATATTGCGGCTTCATGACTCCATTAATTATCGGCTTAAGGTTTGATGTGACAACTTAACGATTATTAGACCTCGCCGCCGGGGTTTGAGTTTTGTCGAACAGAAAATCTGAATCGACACTCTCGCAATTACGCCAATTGATCTTGTCCCAATTTCGGTTCATTTGACGTTAATTGAGTTTGACCCAATTTCGGTTAATCGCAGATATAAAATAATGTGAAATGAAACATATATTCACCTATTATAGTATAAAATCTTCTGAATCAACATGTAACATTTTTGTAAAAAATAAAATAATTTATTCAATAATTATAAACATAATATAGAACAAGACATATATTTACCAATTGTAATACAAAATTCGCTAAATCAACATGTAAAATTCATGTAAGAAACAAAATTAATAAATTGATGGATTCCCATGAAAAATGGGAAATGAAAATTTTCTGTCTTTTTTACCACTTTTAATTGTAACTGAAGTTACTACAGTTTCGTCCTATGAGGACATTTTCAAAGTTTAATGTATAAGACACCAACTTGGTTGGTGCAAGGTGCGTAGAGAAAAACGTTGCAGTTCTGGTGTTTGGGAGCAAGTGCATATTTTAGAAAATGGAAACTGAACTTAATTATTTCAATATTTTGTAGGGTGAAAAGATAAATTTGTCGCTGTACGAAAGTGACTGGTTCAGTTGCAGTCCTAGATTCAGGAAGTCTATGATACTCACCATGATCCGAATGCAGCGACCTCTGTATTTTTCCATTGGAAAATTTAGTCCGCTCGACTTGGTTACGTTGGTGATGGTAAGTTTTTACAAACTTTGAGCACAAAGGAAACTTCAATCTAGAATTTCCATAATTATCATACAATAACAAGTAGAAGCTATAGCTGAAATTTACATTGAGGGATTAGTTTATACTTTTTGTTTATATTACTCGTGGTTGCAAGCAAAACAGTGGTGATGCAATTTTACCATAAAAAGATTTAAAAAATTTGCCCACTTGTGGTCAGGGTAGGAAAAGGGAATGAAGCATCATCAGACAATACCAAATTTCTTGGTACGTGCATAGATAGCAACATGGCGTTAATTCGGGGTACTATGCTATTAGACAATTAAGATCTGTATTCAACAGAAAACAGATACTGTCACATCTCCTACAATATCGCTGTGTGGGGTTGCTCCTCCACGTTTCATAGAATTTTTGCGTCTCAGAAAAGGATTATGCAACTGGTATTCAAATTAGAGTACCGGGAGTCTTGGTGGAGTTTTTGTGTAAGGATCATGTGATCAAGTCGATCAACTTCACCACGATTATCTAAGTCAAAGACATCACTAACATTTTGAATCAGTACAATCAAATTTGTTGTTGTGGATCTGTTAGACATAAATCCTTGTTGTTGCGGATATTACGAACTGAGAAATGTACGCGATTATAGCAAAGTTCGATAGGATTGAAATAGGACGATAAATCAGAATATCAGATTGATCTCCAGACTCAAAAATGGGACAAACTCGTGATATCTTCCATAATTCAGGAAAAGTATTATTTTTAACTGCAAGATTGAAAAGTGTCAGTAAGGGATAGACCAAGACACCGATGCAATATTTCAACAAAAAGGACTGTATCTCATCAGGACCAAAAGTAAACTTATTTTTCAGTATGTGTTGCAATCAAGATTTTCTGTTTGCTGATGTTTTCAAAGTTTATATTATTAAAAATCAATTTGAATTTGATGAGCATGGATGCAAAGTATTTTCATCAACTGCAGAGTGTGAATATGTACTGTGAAAAAAATTTGCAAAACTGTTAACAATTTCATCAGGAGAATCAATAGTGAAGTCATCATACTTATTTCATCCTACCTGGAATATGGGGTGCTCTATTTTTGGAATGTACGTATCACCACCAGGATTGAGGATTAGATACTACATATTCTAGTATAGAATTTAAATGAATACAGTATGCAACTTCGATTTGGCTTTTCAACTGAGCCTCGTTTCATTTTGATATTCGAGGATTGAGTTCTCAAACGGTCCCGTAGA
Organism: Leptinotarsa lineolata; assembly: GCA_015342045.1. NCBI lineage: Eukaryota > Metazoa > Arthropoda > Insecta > Coleoptera > Chrysomelidae > Leptinotarsa > Leptinotarsa lineolata. The sequence goes on from WOGR01003471.1 coordinate 9,770, forward strand.
TGGCGTCTCCGTAAGAGGAAAACATAAGTAAAGCGGAAGGAGATGACATCTCTTCGTTACTTATGTTTTCCAATGTTCAATAAGAAAGCTAGTTCTTCCCTTTATTTTCGATGATTGTATCTACCAAATCACATAGGTTGAGTCCTGCTATTGTTTTTATTGCTTTTTGGATAGCACGCTCGTATTGAACGGACGAAGTCTCAAATCATCAGTTGCTTCATTCAAAAAAGTATAATTTTTTTCATTCATTTTCTATTACTGTTTAATATATTTTTCAGGTTTGTCGTGGATCCTTCTCCTACTACATGTTATTCAAGAGTGTCAAGTAATGAACCAGATGTGCGGGATAGATAATTTGCAGCACTCCACACCTAGCCATAAATCAACGGAAGTCATTCATTCATTATTTATAAATGGCATTCAATAACAGATAGAAAGATAGGTATCCACTGTGGTCAAGATAAGAATGAACAGCGTGGAGATATCGGAAACGGTAAGTGATACGGGGTCAATTGAATTGGAGAATAGTAGCCTAATAATATGCCATTCAGAAAGTTTTAATATTCCGAGTAGTTTCGGAGATATCCGAGAAAAACCGAAATTTAATAATTTCGTTTTTATTTTCTCCTAGCTTTATTTTCAAAGGAAATGTAAAACGAATAGCACTTTGTCACGGCTACTTTTTAAGGAATACAGGATAACGTAAGCAGAATTCTTCTGCAGCGTTTCATCTTTTAGAAAACCTCATCAACTTTGTATTTTTATATCGTCCGAAACTAAAGTATACCCTGTAACGACTCCATTTTTCATTGTGAATACAGCAACGTATCACACAATATGATTTCATAACGATTTCTCGCACAGAATGAAAAGTGATTACTCAACCTGCTTTTTTCCAATTTTAAATAGTACCTACTGTAAACTAGTGTAAAATCATATTGATGAGAGTAACCGTTGTTAGTGTTCACAAATACCGACTTCAGCTGACAGATGATTCTACAAGAGGTGATACTTCCTCTCATTTTCAAAATTACAACAAAAAAAAAGCACCTACTGGTTGGCAATGAAAAATGCAGAAAAATTACGGTTCGATTACATTATACGATATCTTTTAAAAAAATAATGTGAATTTTTTTTTTTAAAGATATCTGTTTATTTTTTGTCAAGTTCAAAGTAGTCTCTAGTCTCCCTCACATATGGAGAATATGTGCAGGCTTATTTCCCAATCCTCGAAACAGTTCTAATATGCACTTTTTTGATTTGTCTTTGAGATCTCTCAGCGATTCGTTTTCAATCTCCGCAATCATCGCAAAACACCGTCCTTCCATTGGTCTCTTCAATTTTGAGAAAAAAAAAATTCCAGGGAGCCAAATCTGGTGAATACGGTGGCTGAGGTATGATTACGTAGCGCAAACGGCGCGTTACTTCGAAATATTACTCCTAATCGACCGTCCAACCATGTGACAAGGAATTCTAATCCACCACACCACGGTAATCGGAGTAAACAGTGGTAAAGATTCGACGATTCTTCATAACAATTTTTTTCACTTTCTCAATATTTTTATCGGTTGTTGATGTGCTGAGTGTCTAGAGCCAGCGTCCTCATTTACATCTCCTCGACTTTCTGTGAGAAGCTTGTACCACCTATAAACATATTTCTGACTCAGAGAACAATCACCGTATGCCACTGTCAACATTAAAAGGGTATTCAGAAATCTTTTGATCTTTTTTTTTTCTGATAGCACAAAATCGCTGAACGGGTAAACACTTCTGACTTTCATGCTCCTCACCAATAAACTGAAAATGCTGAAAAGCTAAAACTACGAACGTGTATTCGAGACGAATGTATCAACATTCAAACATCCACCTCATTTTTTAAACACTTGTGACTTTTTTCAATCTTATAATAAGAATAGAATATTTTGAAATGAACAGTGAAATTGTCAGATCATATAGCACTTCAGTTAATAAATTACAAACGAATTTAATGAGAAGAACTGATGATAAAATTAATATAGCATATAGATTACACTTGCAGGTCACAGCCAACAAACATGGAAAATAGCATTGACACATTGAGTATTTCATTTCAAATATTCGCCTCTGAAAAAGATTTGAAAGGGTTCCCTATTTTTTCCCTTGTGCAATAAATTCATGCGGCCCTCCGTCATCTTTCGCGTCATATATTTATATATTATCATTCTCAGCCTTGCCATATATATCCCTCAAAACGAAACAAAAAAGACACTCTGCCCAATATCACAAACACTCATTCCTTCGACACGACGCGGCTTGCAAAATAATATCTGGTGTTGACATTTTTGACAAGCCGACGTAGGGGCGGCATTGGCGGTGTGAATGGAGGCCCGCAACAGCCACGTATGCTGATAAGTGCGCTGATAGTTTGATAGTTCTGCGAAGGGATAATGTTTCCAAGCGTTCAGCTATATATAATTAAATATTAGCACTTGCTTACAAAAAGGATTTTAAACATTAATGAGTTTCAATTACATGCGAGCGCTTACGATAGCAGACTGTGCTATCATCATCATGGCACTACTGAACATTTTCTTGTCTTGCTTGCTCTCTTATGCGGTCAGATCGTCTTAGACGAATTGGCTCGAGTGGGTACTTTGATTATGTTTCTATCTTGGTGATTGATTGAGTTTGTCTGTACCTGGGTTATATCAGGTAATATTCTTTGTATGGGTGTTTCTCTAGGTTCATTGTTTCTAGGAACTTGTATCGTTTTGTGGAGTATGTTGAATGTTAGGTCTTGTTGTGTTTTGATTCGTGTTTGCTCCTCGATAAGTGAATAACGCTTTTTGAATTTATGGATGTTTAGGTTTTCCCAGATGTTTATACGGTTTCTTTTTTTCATTTGAATGACGGGTTTGATGTTTTCTGGTGGGAGAAAGTTATGATTGTTTTGTATGGCAAGTGTGGCGAGATTTGATTGATTTATTATTGGATTTATGTATGCTTTCTTGTGCTTGTCGTACCTTTGGATCAGTTTTTTCTCTGTTTGGCCTATATAGAACTTGTTGATATAAAGATATATTGATATGTAGATACACGGTAACGTTAGCATCACGTTCTCACAGAAAGCAGGTCTACAGCTATTCCTGGGTGCAATATTAAAAATATTTCTTATTATTCTTTTCTGCAGAATAAAAACACGTTTTGCCCCCACAGAAGAACCCCACATTGATATATTTTGAGCCATATGCGAGTAAGCCAATGAAAAGTAAACAGTCCTGACACCATCTAAACTAAGCACATCTTTGATCTGTCGTATTGCAAATATTGCTTGATTCATTTTTTACAGACATGATCGATATGGGGCTCTCAAGACAAGGTTTCATCTATAAACATACCAAGTTTGTCTGTTTCCGAGAGTTGGATGTTGTTAAGTTTCACTGTTTTCCTTAACGCGAAGCCTAAATGGACAGTTTCACTTTCATTCAATTTTAGTTGATTTCTATCACACCAAGAAATCATGTCATCCATGACTGAATTAATGTTGTTTTCTAGCTCCTTCGCAGTATTTCCGGAAACTGTTGTGGTAGTTTCATCAGCGAATAGGATGATGAAATCTTTTTTATATACTTCGGAAGATAATTTATATAGATAGAGGAAAGCAGTGGCCCTAAAACGGACCCCTGTGGTACCCCAAGGATAATATCTTGAATATCAGATACTGCATTATTCACAGTCACTACCATTTTCTTATCTTCCATAAAAGATTTTATCCATTCCAGAAAGAACCCTCTAATGCTAAAGTTATATAACTCACTAACCATTATGTCACTATATACTGAATCAAACGCCTTAGCCAAGTCGAATAATATTGAAACTACGTACTTCCCTTTTTCAATTTCATTGTAAATAAACTCGAATTATCTAGCAATAGTAGTCTCAACTGATCTAGCTTTTCTAAAACTATGTTTATGATCGTTTAAATGCGCATGGTATAATATTTATTGACTCTCTTGAAAAAGGAAAAACTATCGATAGCGACTTACATAGCGTTATTGGAGCGTATGAAGAACGAAGTCACGGAAAATCTGCCACATTTGAAGTAAGAGGAAGTGTTGTTCCATCGAGACAATGCATCGTTTCACAAATCAATGGAAACGATGGTAAACATGGATGAATTGGGCTTTGAATTGCTTCCGCATCCACCGTATTCTCCAGATCTGGCTCCCCATGACTTTTTCAGTTTTTAGACCTGAAGAGAATGCTCGCTTGATGCAATTATCGAAACTGAGGCCAATTTTGAGGCTAAAGACAAATCGTACTATAACGTTGGTATCGAAAAATTGTATGATCGCTATAATCGTATTGCCCTCGAAGGCAACTTTATTGAATAATAAAGTCGAATTTTATCAAAAAACAATTTTTTTTTGTATGTCAGCCTACAAACTTTTTCAGCCCAACTTAATGCAATAATTACCTCGTATATGGATTCCGTTGTTTACTCACGATCGAGAAAGTGTACCCGAGACCACATATCAGTTAGTATTTTCACTTTCAACAAACAGTGAAATATTACCAAACTTATTTGACATACTATTTTGAAAGCCTTCGGCAACTACGGATATGAAATTGTGTTTTGATTCGAGAATGATTTATATTCTTTCTCTTCGAACACGTGTAGAGAAAAGAACCACCCACGATACTTAAGTATCGTGGTCCAATAAAAAAAATATTTTTTGTTTTCTACGAAACAAAGTTCTTGAAAACAGTTTCTATGATTTGAAATACCATGTTATAAATTATTTTAAACACACGACGATTCAGTAAATCCTCAAACATGTAATTAATACTTTTCATACTTGTCCTTTTACGACAAGAAGTTTTTAAAGTATGTGTTTGAAAAAATAATACGAAATGTTTCAGGATATGTAGTTTCTGAACGTCCATACTTTTAAAATCATTCGTCAGTGAAAGTATCAGTTTTTCAACCAATAAACCCTTGTGTTCAAGCGGTTTTTCATAAAAAAATCAAAATGTAAGTGTTTTAAAATGTAAGTGTTTTAGGAAAAATGATTCCATGTAAAAATGTAGCTTATTAAAAATCAAAATTTAAGGTGAAACTAGATTGTCTGTAGATTCAATACATATCTTATTGAAGGTTGCCTTTTTTTCGTCAAATGCCAATATTGAAAGTTTCAACGTGAAATAACTTAGAAACTCAAGAAACACTTTTTTGCATTGTTCGAGAAACTTCATTTTTGTTTTTTTTTGAAAGTCCTGAGCATTAAAACTGAGCGTGTTATAACAAAAATAATTTTGTTTCCTATTTTTACGGACGAAGACAAAAAAATATGAAAATCTCCCCCTTAATACCACCCCGATTGAAAACCACTCTAAAATTAACTTCATTCATGTATTTATAATATGCTCTAGAACTTTGAATACTCTGAAATGCCCCGCTTAGGAAAAAACTGAGCTTGAACTGAAAGCAGCATTTTTGTAATATTGACAAAAAAGTCAATAGCTCAAATTATCTAAAAGAACAATTCGTTTAGGCCAGTCTGAACTCACCTACACTGTAGGTTACTGTACTGCCACCTATCAGAGAACAACTACTCCGCTGGCTAATACCACGAAGGACGTTGGATTTTATCTGGCAGATGTCAGTGCAGGTTCCTTCACATAAGTAATTCCTGCATATGCTGTTGGCGATACAACTGCCGGAATCGATCTACAATTATTGAACACTTGCAGACCTGTTTCGGGCTATTTAGCCCCTATTCAGCCCCTCCGTTTTTCCTCCTCTTTTCTGACGATATTCATCTCGCCAGGAGATGAAAACTCCACGACAAATATGGTCGAGAAGGACTACATCAGGCTTATCAGCTTGTATGAGCCTGAGGGTGGGGGACGAATAGTTCCAATAATTTCCGCACTCCTCGTTCACCACAACGGATTCAATATCCCTCGGAGCTTAGGGCAACACCGGTATCTCGTTAATACCGTAAGTGTGCCGTAGACGTTAATAAAGCACTCTTAGGGCCGCGTTATGTCGATGGATATAGGCCGAGACCGCATATGCTGGACATGCTGATAGCAAGTG
>WOGR01003472.1:0-15847 GCA_015342045.1 Leptinotarsa lineolata
CGTAGAGATACGCAACGTATGGAAACCCATAATTAAAGAAAAAATGGCCAACTCCCGCCAAACGGTCATCTCCCGCTAAACCGGTGGAGCGGAGGAGATAAGTGATAGGTGAAAGGAGGGGAAAAGTGAAAGTACTCGAAAGACCCATAAATAGTCATCTCTCGGAGGAATTAGGCCAGTCATCACCCGAAGACGATTGTGGATACTAACAATCGAAACGTCGTGAAGTAACGTGGTTTGAAATCGCTCAATTTCTAATTATATTAATTTATTTTTATTTGTTCAATTTTTCACTCGTATTTTATTTCACTGTGAATTCTTTTCAGGTTTTTTGCTGGATATATTTGCCATTTTCAGGTATTCTTTCAATTTCAAATTGTATTATTCATTTCAGGGATTTCAAATCATTTTATACAATATTAGACAATGGAAGTCCGAACTGATAAAATTCACCAAGAAACATTGTCATTCACCTTCAAACAAAGAAGTACTTGAGTTACTTAGAAGATAATAAGACTGTATGCAAACTATAAATGATTTTTAAATAGAGAAAAAAAATTGAAATAGTTTTCGTCAATTCACTTTACTAATTTTATATGTGATTATTATTATTTAGTCATATTTTCTGTGTGTGGTAAATTTATACTACATGTACAGATATATTTATACAGTTTCAATAAAATATTAGTTGTCAGACAGTGTTAGAGGTTGAAAATAAATCACTATGATTATGACTATGACTATATATTTGGATGTATTTGTAACCTGGCAATGAGTAGTAAATATGATACTGTAAATCAAAATAAAATAAAATTCGTAATATAGGATCAAAAAAACCGAATTCCAATATAGTGCCACCTTACTCTTCCAAACGAAAAATATATAAAACTTAATATTTCCACGAATACCCCGTATATAGTGTTTACCATAACAAGATCTGAATCCCGTAGATTATCATTTACATACGGTGTAAACAGAAACTGGATTGTCAAGATTGTAGATGTTGAAATGCAAATATTTTATATTTTAAATTAAAATCACTACCATTAATTGTGTTGAATAGAAATTCTTTCGATGCATACAAAAACAGTTTCATTTTGGTGTTTGTATAGTTAACATGGAAGATTTACAGGTAATATTATTCTCAAATTATTCTTGGGCCAGATTTCTAAGTTAATAACAGGTTTTTGAACTCTTCTTCATTATGTAATGATGTTATTCAAGAAAGTGGATTGTTGTTATGTTGTAGAATCCTTTATTAGTTTTTGTATGTAATAGGTATTTTCAAAACAAAAACGAATACATGTTGTTTTTAAATATATAACATACATGTAAGATCGTATACAATCTTCTTCCAATGCAATTGTTTTATGCTAGGCGGATGATCATAGAATTTGTTTTAATTTTTTTCCTTGAGTTTTGAAAATCCTCTCTTAAAGCTCTTCTTTGTTCTCTTTGAAAACGTAGTTTGATATTGTCATGAACAGTCACCGTCACCAATGTTAGGCACGTCTGTCTATATGTATCGATATAGAAAATGTAAATATCTCGAGAACGATCACCTCCAACGTTGTTGAGGAAGTGTACCTTTTTTACTTGGAAAAGGTGTGGGAATTAGGTTTTTTCATGAAAAGTACCAAAAGTTTACTATCAAATTTGAAATGAATATTGACAGCGTAGGCAGCGCCCTCTAGATGTTACATGAAAATTAATATGAAATTATGATTTCCCACATTAAAAAAACCTCGGGTACTGAATTTCGTCCAAATAACTTATTTTTTGCAAAAGTTTTTTGTAAAAAAAACGAACAAAAAAATTCAATTTCAACACCACGGAAAGTATAGTGACAAGCACAAACAATCAAACGTAATTGAGTTGCATCCAGTATAACACACTCTCAGGTGCTGTTATTGACATTACTCCATTAAATGAACACAATTTCTGAAGATAATTTTCTCGACTAAATATTTATCTTCTCATAAGAAAATTGGTTTCATGGCACTTTACAGATCATCAGCGACAAACTTGCAAGATTGAATAAGCAATCTTGAAGTTTATCCAAGCAATTCGGACAAACAAATTTCAGAAGTTTGTGCTGGTGATGAAATATATAATAAATAGATATTGATACTCTGTGTCCAAGAAAGAGAGGGCCAGTATTGGAAAATCGGAAACTGTTAGAGATACGAAGTTGGTCAAATCAGTAAAAAGTCCATAACTTATTTGAATGATGTTCTGAAATTTAGGAAATTCCGATTGATTCCGGAGATATTACAATAAAAACCGAAATTCGACAAATTGGTTTTAGTTTTTTTCTCATTCAAGAAAATATTAGAATACAAAAAACACTTTTCTGTTGCCATTTTTCAAGCTTTACTAGATGGCGTTTATGATTTTTAATACGTTACCGAAAAACCACCACCAACTTTAATTTTTTATACGGAGCTGAAAACTTCACTGATGTACCACTTTAATCATGTTTTCATTGAATTTCAAGAAACCATTTCAATAATCTTTGAAATGGGCAACTGATTTAACCAACTACGTATCTCCCAAAAATAACTGGTCCAACAACCCGTTAAACAAGAACACCCTCACATCAAAGATAATACTAACACTGTCAAATCACTGACATATGCAGGAAAGACATCAGAAATATGAATAAACTACTAAGTGAACATAACATCAACATACAAGACTGATAACACAAAACAAAAGCACAACAGAAACGCAGTTCTCCAAATGAAAGAGTTCTCAAACAGTGAAGTTCGAGGTGTACTAAGTTGAACCTCAAAACGATGAGCAGCTACAGTTTCCGTGAAAGTATCTAAAGAAGAGAGACAAACCTCCAACCTTTCTTTGATGTTCCAGACTGTCAAGTTTGCAAGTGATGTTCGTATCTCCAATCAGGCGGATGGTTCTTTTTGGATAGAATCCAGCAGCTTTATGGTATGCTTAGGGGCGGAGTTTCATACATGAGAACAATACTCCAAAGAAGGTCTGATCTAAGCTTTATAAAGCATCAAAAGTTGCTGAGGTGTTTACAGTTTTCTGGTTCTAAACAGTGTTCCAAGCTTTTGAGAAACAGCCTTTTCAATTCCAGCGACATGATTGTTCCAAGAGATATTGGTGTCCATTTTAACCCCCAATTAACTTTTCGAACCAGAAAGTGGTTCGGAGATTTTGATCTTTTTAAAAAACCGAAGCCTGGTTTTCGCGGCATTGAATTGAACCTGGTTACTTCCACCCCTAGATCCTCATTAAGATATGCAACTTCCTGCTTCCGGTGAAGATATGCATCAGCAGCCGATGTCCTGGTATCTAAATAAAATGACGAAATATGTGTGCTTTCGTCAGCAAAGCTATATATTGGGTGCTTGGGATTTCCAATAAGCTGTTAATATACAATAAGGATTGGATCCCTAGGGATCACCTGCGTTATATAAAAAACAACACATCCAACATCCATAAAGACAACAAAGCGAATGTCTACAAGCTAAAATGTGGCTCGTGGCCAAAAGTTTATATAGGAAGAACATCTATGAATTTCAAAACCAGAGTATTCAAACACAAGAAGTTTTAAAACAAGGAAATCCAATTCAACCCATGCATGCCATCTGTTGGAAAACAATCACGACTTTGACTTAAACTGCGTCATAGTACATACAGAAAAATCCAGCGGAAAACCTGTTACAATCTCTATAACGTGAACAACAAAATTTTCTTTCGAAAAACCAACAAGAAGTTGATCCCTCACCTCTGTTCACCAATCAGTAATCTCTTTTAATCAAGGTCAGTAATTTGTAAATCAATGTAGAGTCCAACTTAGGTGGCTACTAAGTAGTGAAACGCATATTGGAAATAAAGTCTATATTGTGAAGATTTGTAATTATTGTCATGAATAAAACAAGAAATAATAAGTATTCCACGTTCGATCCTTGAGGAACCACAGATGTAGATCTATCAATAAGAAAAAGACAGTTTCCATATTTGACATATTGATTGCATAATCGGTGTTAGACAGTATTGCATAAATGTTAACTGATTTTTCTGCATTCTGCTTGCCGGATACGCCGCTGAAGAGCAGATTGTATGACCGAAGACAAAAGATTTGAATGGACTTCTTAAAATATTCCTGTGTAATATAGCGTAGCTAAGAAGAATGTCAATTAAAACAAAAATAAAAAAGAAAAGTGCACTGCATAGTAGAGATTAGTACCAGATATATGGATGAACTTTTTAATTAACGGAACGTAACAGTGATTAATAGAAAATTGTGTTCAAGAAGCATACCGTCCGCAATTTGCCGGAACACCATTTCCCATTACGACATGTCACTGTATTGTATGCAAATTTGGGCATCGACTGTGACAATCTTCATCTTCGAATACATTTCTCACAAACTCACTACTTACAACATCTCCTTGTCTCCACGAGATCGCTGATTGCGGCTTGTCAGTTGGAGTCAGTCTACTCGAACGTACTATGAAATCATTCATGAAGTGAAGATATTGTTTCAACAATTGACCGCACAAAAAATACAATCGAAGACAAGATTGAAGAGATATACGAACTACAGCATTAGTCGATAACAAATCGGCTTCTCATCATTTTTTTGTTGATAGGTACGTTCAAAGTGAGAGGGGCTAATCAGCCCACCACTGCAACCCGCAAGGGTTTATTGTCGCTCACACCCACTCAAACTCCAACCAGATAAATTCAGCTTTCTAACGAAACCGCTTACTTCATTTGATGAGTGCTCTTTAAGGTCAGCTGGTGAGAATGTGACTCTTTCACGTTCTGATAAGGCAGGCACAGAATATGTATTCTGCTCTTTCATCATTTTCGAAAGAGAGATGGCTCGCTGTTTGCTAACCCATTTTGAATAATATATAAGTGTCATAAAATACACCCATTTTGTCGAAAAATTTTCTTTCAGTCCATACATTCAGTGTTTGTTTTGGAAAGTCTAAACCAATACCAATAACAGGTTCTGGTCTGGTGAAACTGCTTGCAGCCCCCACTCTTGCTAGGGAGTCAGCAGGTCAGTTTGCATAGCGAATCCAGACCAGAAACAAATTCCTTTTGAACAAATTTTGATAGTTCACTAACAACTTGGATCTGCTTGGTGAGGATGCAGATACCTTCGCCAAAGAACGTCAGGAGACGTTGCTCCAGGCACATGGACGTCGTCTTCAGGGAGATGCCCCAGGCGCCGAGATGCCCCCAGGAGGTATCCACCAGGTGCTCCTGGGACGAGGTGGACGTGGTGCGCACAGGCGCGCATTACGTTCCGAAGCAGCCCGGAACTGGCGCCCTAGCGGAAGTGCTAGGGGGTGGAGGTGAGTCAGGGGGTCACCCTGAAGTCAGAGAGGGCTTGGGGGTGGCTTCATGGCGGGGCCAGTCCTTACCACCACAAAAGATGTCAAAGGAGTTAGCTAGCCGAGACGTACCTACCACTGTACCTCGATTAGAAATGGGTCCCGAAATCCCCGGGACTCAGATTGGGGAGGCCAGGAGGCCGCTACAGTGCGAAGGGTTGGTAACAAGGGGAGGCGTAGCCTCGAGGCACGCGCTCCCCAACCCTTACCCTAAGTTAGGACATGCCGCCCTTCTTTCAACATGGGGTTGGAGCGTGAAGATACGCAAAGAAAGCTGAGAATCACCGCCTTTCCTTCGGTAGGACATTAGCATCTGAAAACTTGGCTTTTTTGTCCACTTCCACTGTATTGTGTGGCAAATGATGACTCTATTGGAAGAAATAAATGTTTTCATTGTTTTCGACACAGACAAAAATCAATTAGTTTCGTTGACACCGAAAACTGAACTCATTCATTGTGCGATCCATTCTCTCTACTAGCTCACTTACGTTGTCGTTGAGATTGTGACAATCGTACCGTCAGTATACATAAAGAACAAAGAGAAGTGTTGTCAAAACCGATCTTTGTGACATTTTCAGTTCATCTACATCTTACTTCGGTCTTTCAGTTGACGATGTTGTCAGAAATTCTGAGTTTACCCATTCACCACCTCTCTCTTCGATGTGTTCATTATGTACATTTTGATAAACTGTTATTGAGTTACTTCGAAACAAACAAGTACTACCACTTTCTCCTCAAACAATTTTATTCATGAAATGCACTTTACCAAGTTCGAGAATTTCCCAAAGAAACAGGTTGCTGTATGCAAATTTAGGCACCAAGTGTGACAATCTTCCTGAATCTTTGGATACATTTACGACTTGTCCGTTGAAATCAGTCTACTTGAACGCATTAAGAAATCATTAAAGAAATAAAGATATCATTTTGAACAACTTCAGATGAAGAAAATACTAATTTTTATAGTGCGGTAAACATAGTGGAAGTTCGGTTCATTTAGAAGTCTGCAGGAGCCATTTGAAGAAAAAAAATCTCTGCTATAGTGAAACATACTAAAAATTGATAAACTGAGCTGCAAGATATGTTCTTCGAACTTGAAAATTACAAAATGAGTAGAATATGAATGCAAAATATTATCTCCAGTGGTGTTTTATGACTGCTACAATCCAATAAAACGTTTTTCTCAAACACCAGAACTGAACGCACTTTTCATCAATCAAACTGGCATCATCAATGGATGATTATCTTCTGATGATCTCATCAACTGTGGAGTGGGGCAGAAGGCGAAGACTCAAATTCCTGAAATCATGATGTGACTCCCCAAATGTTCACCATCAATTCAAAATTTACTTCAGCCTCTACATAAACATATGTTCCTTCAGAAGAATATAGAATATATTGAATTTCGTGAAAATATACATGTATGAATACAGATCTACAAGCCTTCATAAAAATTATAAAAATGAAAAAATCAGAAAACATGAGTAGAATACAGAATAGTAAGTATTTTTCCTCAGAGCTTCTGCTAAGTATCCTGTCATCGTGTATAAAAATGAAGCTCTACAATAGCTTCTTCAAACGCCATGAAAACGCCAGATATATCGAAAGAAAATAGGGTTGAATACCACAGACACCCTCTCTGTGATAGGTTTCTTTTCGTTCTGACAAACTATTTCCTACCACTAATAAAGGATTTGAACCATATTATGTATCAAAGTCGTGAAAAACCTCATAATTTTCATTAATTGGACAACCACATACATCCTAATTTTCAAATTTTGGGTCTTATTAATTCTTTGAATAGCAGTCATTGCGCTATACCCTGTATTCTTGTAACTTGTTGTATAGTGTGCGTTAGCTATGCATTTTCAGTCACGCTCATTCAGAGTTAACTATAGTTATTACATGGTACGTTTTATTGCTACAAATTGAAATTAGAACACACTGCAAATCGTTAATTTTCAAAACGATCGATAAAAAAGTGCAGTAATAAAAAGCACCTGTTCCAATTCGTTAGTACTTCAAAGAAGAAGAATAATATCACTTACTGCACTAATAATCCATAATCTAAAGCAAAAACAGTACCTGTTTGGCGGATGTAAATTTGTGAAAGAAACATTCAATGAATAGGTAATCTCAGACGTACAGAGAGGCTAAGGAAACATAAATTGTAGTAATTTCTCATAGTTCTCTTCACTTTCACCTTATGCATCAAAAGTCAGTCGACAATATCCTGAAGGATATTAAATAGGACAAACCATCTATTAGTAGTGCAACGATGGGTGTTAAAATACCACTGCCAGCTGAGGTCACATGTACGTTACTATCCCATTCTTAATCATTTTCTATTTTTCTATTCGTTATCTCTACCTATATTTTCTATCCTATTTCATCCTTCATACAGAAATATATGAATTTATTTGATACGATAGGTTGCCTTTTATGTTTCGAGATTTGGCAACCCTAGTGTTGCAATCTGGCAACTGACTGCTCTATCGTAAAGTTGTACATTTTTGAGGTTAAACGTACTCAGAACGTTTTGAGATACGAGCCAAGATGGAATTAAATCGTGAACATTTTCGTGCGATTATTTTTTACAATTTTCGACGTGGATTAACTCAGCAACAGTGCATGGATGAACTTAATTCAATTTTTGGCGATGAAGCTTCATCAAGGACCAGTGTTTATCGATGGTATAGTGAATTCAATCGTGGTCGTAGCTCACTCCAAGACGAATTTCGTGAAGGTCGTCCAAAATCAGTTGTTGTTTCGAAAACCATTGATGATGTGCGCGAACTGATATTGCAAGATCATCATGTGATCTATCATGAGATTGAGACAACCTTAGGCATTAGTGGGATCCCACACAATTTGTCAATCGCTCAAAAAAAAGCTCGTCTCGATTGGTGGAAGGAAATGCTCAAGAAATACGATCGCGGTGCTTCGAAACACGTCTGTGACATCGTGACAGGTGATGAATCGTGGATTCACAAACAACTGCATGTTCGCCTGGGTACTATTTAGTTATGATGGATGGCTTCTTCAGATGAACGAATAATATAAAACTTGATGAGATTGGATAGCATTTCTGACGGTTCATTCGAAAAATGGTATCAGCCTAATTTATGTAGAAAAGGTAGCTGATCAAAAGTTATCATCAGAAGCTGTTCTGAATCAATAATTGTTTTCAAATTCATTATTAATTGTCTTACCTCCTCTTATTATAGTGATGGGTGATTTACTTTCAGTTCCATTGAATCCATGAATTACTATTACATTTTTCCTCTTTGGGTTATATCCTGAATACTCTAACGAATGTACATTTCTTAAATCTATTCTCAGTCTTTTGGTTCCAGTTTCTCTGAGAAAAAAAACGGTAATATTAAAAAAGATGGATGGAATACTAGTTATAAGAAATTACGAATTTGGAATAAAGATCAAGAACAAATAGGACAAACTGAGTTACAGAAAAGAAAGTCTCGCCAAAAAACTGGGCTACATCAGGAAATATTTTCAACAAAATGATCACTATATCACCTCGGAACGATTGTAATTACCAACAATCGAAACGTCGCGAACTAGTTCGGTTTGAAATCTTTTTTGAATTTTTAGTATTTATTTATTGATTGATTAGTTATTGATTTTATTTATTATTGTTTGTCATTTTTCCTATTTTCCAGTCCATATTTTGATTTAGTAATATAAGTAAGTTTCGATATGGATATTCATCAGGTATCAGCCAGTTCCAATCAACTTTTATCAATTCATTTCAGTTTTCGGTTCACAATAATTGGTTTTCTTTGCGAATTGGCATCTTCTTCACCAATAATTCATCACATTTTTTGATACCATTCAACTCTTTACAACTAACTTGTCCGAATAATTCGGTCCTGGTATATGATTTTTTTTCTTTTCATGTGGGTTTCAAACCTGCGAAAATTTTTTTGTCGATTAATATCTTAATCGCAGGTCACTAATTAATGAATGTCATTATCCTTAGAATGTTGATTATAGATTAAATTATATTTAGGTGTCTGGATTCAATTTTATATCAAAAACGTTCTTATTGTAACATTGAAAGCAGTACTCTATTATAATTAATAATGGACCCCGATTTCAAACTAGTAAGTAAGCATACATTTTCAGGTACACATAACTCTATTTATCATCAAAATATTAGCTTTGCTAAAATTATGTAGGTCTGGTGGCTCTGTGAATAGTGAAGGCTGAGTTCCAGCTGCATCATTCGTTAGGAAAAAATCGTGTTCATCGACAAATGCACTTCCTCTTTGAATGAATATTGGGAAAATATCGACAAAGGTTTAGAAGTTTCAATAAGAAATCGAAAGAATACCTAGGCAGATCAAACATCGTGGAATGTTCGGAAAACAAGATTAAACAGAAAAAGTTTCACAGACAGTTGATGATAACCTAGACATAGGTAATGGCTAAAGAATATGTTTTGAATCCGGCTAAAAACAACAACTCCGCCAAGCATACCACTCGTACCTAATTCTCACCTTGTGTATAAATAAAATCGTATATCATTATCTGGACACTGATATGATTTTTTCAAAATACATCTCCAGTATCGTATGTCCCAAATATTCCATACTCCTCCCGAAGTTTCTGAAAAAAATTCACAAATTTGAAACAACATAGTGATAGTACAAATTGAAAGAGTAAAATATTAGGAGTGATTCATTTTTTTGGAAGAAAGTTTTTGGCTTTCTACTACTTCATCTTGTTACAAAAAATGTGGGAATCTTCCGTAGAAAGGAAGGAATCAAACAATTTTAAAAGGAGTAACTCTATACATAAATGTGTAGATCATGCAAAGAAGTAACTTTCAGACACAAACTGGAAAAAAAGCCTCCTGAAACAGCTACTTTCATATAAACAATGAATTACACGAAAGAAAAATTCTTTCGAAACAAATACTTTTATT
Source organism: Leptinotarsa lineolata (assembly GCA_015342045.1). Taxonomy (NCBI): domain Eukaryota; kingdom Metazoa; phylum Arthropoda; class Insecta; order Coleoptera; family Chrysomelidae; genus Leptinotarsa; species Leptinotarsa lineolata. The sequence goes on from WOGR01003472.1 coordinate 10,327, forward strand.
TGAACACTAATTTATACAAAAACACTTTTCTCTACTCAGTTTATATTCCAAATATTCATTATGGAATTGAATCAGATATCATTCACCGGATTCTTACACAATATACTAAATGAAAAATAGATATTTCACTTACATGAAACACTGTCATCCTCACTGGTAGGGCTCTTCAGTACCAATCTGGATAAAATTATAAGAAGAAAAAAGTGAATTGTTTGTTTCTACTTATAATGTTATCCAGTGTTCCATGTAAGTGAAATTTCTATTTTTCATTTAGTATATTGTGTTGGAATCTTGTGAATGATATATGATTCAATTCCTTTACGAATGTTCGGAATGCAAACTGATTAGAGAAGTGTTTTTTGTTTCGAAAGAATTTCTTTTTCGTGTGATTCATTGTTTATATGAAAGTAGCTGTTTCAGGAGGGTTTCATGTTCCAGCTTGTGTCTGAAAGTTACCTCTTTTAAAATTAATTGCTTCTTGCCTTTCTTTGAAAGATTCCTACATTTTTTTGTATCAAGATAGAATAGTAGGAAGACAAAAACTTCCTTTCTCAAATAGTGATAGTAGAGTTTTTGAAGAGTTTTACCACATTATTCAAAAAAATTTATGATGAAGTATTTTCAACATTTTCAACGTATAGAAAAAAATGTAGCAGCCTAGGAAGAATATCATATAGAGTATTTTTTTTCACGTAATTTGAACTGTACTATTTTGAATGTTCCTATTAGTCTAGAACACAAGATGAAAATGGTGGAGAATAGAGATAATGGTTGGTGAAATACATGCGATGGCTCATTCAATCCGGAATGATATCTAGAAAAATGTGCTGAAACCGTTTTTCAGTACATAGAAAATTGCAAAAGTTATAAACAAAGTAAAATGTAAAAAAAATATTTAGGTTTTTGCAAAGATGTCAAAAACTATAAAGAAATAAAAAATGAAAAAAACTTTTAAGAGGGGCAAACTAAAAAAAAATCTCAATTACCGAAACTACATTATTCATAATTTCAATTGAACGCTGAAAAAAGGCCCTCGTGAGTGAATTTGGGGATACAGGCGCGGCATCCGGCATCTTAAGCGAGTACTTCACAAAAAATAATCTTTTCAACTATTGAATATCAATTTGAAAATTTATAAAAGTTGGGGTGTATTTTGAGTACTATGAAAATTTATTCTTGTTAGAAAATATCTTGAAGAGAATTATTGAAAAAGCTAGGTAATTATTATTAAAAAATATTTTATTCAACTTGCGTCTTCACTGAAGACCACAAAAAATATTTAAATAATTAAAAAAAAATGTTTTGCTTCGTGAAGCTCTTTTTATCAGTGTACATATTGAGATCATTTTATAAAAGTTGAACATATTTTTATATTTTGTTTATTATGATTTATTTTAATAACAAAAATGAATAACCGACGTATTGTTTCATTTTTCGTATCTATCATCATATTTCCATTTTTGAATTGAATAAAGACATTCGGTAAGTAAAAAAAAAATTTTTGGCGTTATTTGTTTATAAATTGTTTATAAACAAATAGACTGTATGCGTATTTTCAATAATATTTTTTTATAATTTCGATGCATTTGTAAGCATTTGCGATATCAAAAAGAAAGCCTACGCGGGAACTACAAGGAAACTCTCAACATGCGAATGATGAATTCAAGAGTTCGAGACTTATCATCAAAAACTAAATGAGAGCTTCATATCAAAGTTATTTAAATACTATACAAGAATCTGTATTATCTAATCCTCAATCCTTGTGATCATACGTACATTCCAAGAATAGAAACTCCGGTATTCCAGGTAGGATGAAATAGTACGGTTTCACTATTGATTCTTCAGATGAAATTGTTAATACTTTTGCAAATTTTTTGCATTCATATTCATCTAATTTCAATTGTTTTCACAATAATATTAAATTTGAAAACATTATCAACAGGAAATCTCATTTGCAATACGTAAACTGAAAAAAAAAGTTAAAACCGGTCCTGATACGATACCATATTTTTTAATAAAAGATTGCATCGGTGTCTTGACCTATCCTTCACTTATACTTTTCAATCTCACAGTTAAAAATTATACTTTTCCAGAATTATGGCAGATATCCTGAGTTTGTCTTATCCATCTGATAGGTTTCCAAATCATTTAAGCAGTCATCGAAAGAGTGGGGGGAGGTCTATAAAATACAACAATGGCAATTTTTTATACGATATTTCGAGAGGGCACCACCACTGTGTTGTTCTGAGAAGTCTTCAACAACTTTGCGATTTTTTGTAAATAAAGACATACCTCCACCTTCACCAATCGTCTGATCTCTTCTAAAAAGATTGTAGCCAGAAGAAATACAGCATTATCTGATATGTTAGCTGAGAGTCACGTTTCCATAACAGCATTAATTTCGAATTTATTCAAAACCAAATCTCTAAACTCCTGAATCAAAGACCTAATGTTAATCTGATGTTTTTCATGATTTGATAAATAATGAAATAAAGCATAAACATTAAGAAGAGATAAATAACTATTTCATCAGATTCCAGGTTTCTATGAAGACCTGATTCTGCACTTCACGTTGGCATCGGCTACAGAAGAAAAATGTGGGAATTTCCTTTTCCTATCAAAGTCTGTATTTTCTACAGATCCTGACGAATTCATGGACAATAAATTGGCAAAAAGGTTTTAAAATTTTTATTTTTCTTTAGATTCCTCTTAGTTTGATACTATATTACCCAACATAAGCGCCATATTTTTAATGAACGCGTTTGAGTTGGTTTTTTAACTAGTTGAAGACATTCATCTATAAACTTTCTTCTAAGATATATGGCACAGTTTGGAGAATACTGAATTTTCAATTGCTTCAGTTCTTTCGGTGTGGAGTGGGATTTATCGAGAATAGCAGTTTTCAGGCTGTAAGCTAATAATTCAACAACAGGGCGAGTACCGATTGTATAAATGTCACGATAGTCGCCGAACTACAATCAATGCCCAACTAGTTATGATCATATAGGTTAGTGATGGTGAACCAATAACGCGTATGTCACTGCTGAGATGCGAGATCATTTTTGATGACACGCATCTCCAAAATAGCTATTTATGATTTTTACATCTCTTGTCAGTTAACTATTTTCATGTTATCGCCTTTGCTATGAAATGGCCTTGCCAGGTGACGCTGAATCACCTGATTACCAACAAACAATATTGTTTACAGCTCACGCGTTTTATTTAAAGTCACATTTAAAGTTTTTGCTGGTGTTTAATGTCTTGCATAATGAAGAACAATAGCGAGGAATTATGTGTTCCTGACGATATTGAAGAGGCTGAAAAAAGAGCTTCGATTGAATTGTTATCAAAAAAATCGGCTCAGCAGTATGACATAGCATATTCTAATTTTCTTAGCTGGTGTAGACTTGAAAACGTCAAAGGAATTTTCAGCGAAACCGTCTTCTTAGCCTATCTAGAAGAGAAATCAAAATAATGGAACTCGTTAACTTTGTGGAGCAAGTTTTCGATGATAAAGTCGGGTGCGCTCGTTAAAAATGGTGTTAATACAAGCAAATATTTCATGGTAATGGCATTCTTCAAGCGGGAAAATGAAAGTTATAGGCCCAACAAAACAAAAACTCTTACGTTTAAACAAGTCCAGAGGATTATAAATGAGGCGCCTTATAAAAAATATTTGATGATGAAAGTTGCTACTATTTTCGGAATATATGGAGCCTGCCGGCGTGAAGAGCGGTGTCATTCATCAATAAAAGACATTAAATCAATGGATAAATCATTGATTATTCAAATTCCAAATGCAAAAACTAAAGTAGGTCGTTTTTTCGCATTGAAAAAACGCATAGAAAAAAACAATGACTATTTTAATAAATTGTCTATTTCAATAAATACGTTGCATTACGCCCTTCTGTTACCAATCATTGACGTTTTTTCCTGAAATACTCAAATTATAAATGCAGTGCCAACCCAGTTGGTATAAACATGTTTGGGAAAATACCCTCTACCATTGCTGAGTTTCTGAACTTCTCGGAACCACTGCTTCTTTGTTAGCAGAATTAGAAGCAAATATAACAGATATTAAGAAGCACGGAGGATGGAAATCTACAACAGTAGCTGAGGGTTACATCGATCACTCTATTTCTTATAAAAAGGCTATTGCTGAAAGAATAATTCCGACAGCTAGCTCCAGCGTTACAGCATCGTCCTTTTCACTTCAAGAATAAAATGGTAATGCCCATGAAATTGTCAATTCAGCTAGTTCAAACATCGCAAGGTATCAATATCAGCAATTGTTCTAATTGTACTTTTCATATTAATCTTCATAAATGATAATAATATTGTAATTAATGTATATAATACATTTGTAACATAATTTAATTGTATTTATATCCATTGTTCATAATAAAATTTTTTAAAAAATTGACTAATTATGTTTTGTTTATTGCTATTCGGTCGAAAAAATCGTGTCAAAATACTTTTTACACTACTGTTAAATTTTCTTTTAAACCACTACTTTTTAAACATCATCTTTCAATACTCTTGGCAACATTAAAAATGTTGCTTTTAATGACAGTTGTACAAAATAGTTATTAACGTTACAGGATCAATATGTAGCAATCAACGGATGAGGTTGAATATTGTAATTCTCGGCTAACCGAAACCGTTATTTGCGAATCGGCCGTGTGTCGTTCAGCGTAATCCCGCTGGAAGATTACATTTTGATTCCGATGAAAGAACAAACCACGTACCTCGTAATTCTACAGAAAAATCCCAACATCAAGTTATCATGGAACAGCTTGACAATAGCACAACAATATTATAAAAAACGTCAGTTTTTTGTGTTCGCGAGTTCGCTTTAACAACGACCATGGATGAAATTGAAGAAATTGAGACACAAAATAAAATTTCTTTAGAAATACTGGAAGAATCATGTGCAGCAAGTGTTGATTTACTGCCCAAAATAACTCAAGAGCAATATCAAAAAGAATATGAATATATAAATATATGATTGAATAATGTTATGAAAAAAACATTTGAACAAGTGATTTCTTAACGGCCGCCGGAAGTCAAAATGTCGTGAAACAAGACTGAAATTTTTGTTTCCCGAGCTCCAGTACAAGCTCCGCCCACTCAGAGAGAACAAACGGAAAACGTGGAAAAAGCTGTTTTTCCAGGATATTTCAGCTTGGTTTATGAAAATCAAGATGTAGAATATCGTTTCCTAAGTGATAGAAAAAATCTTATGCAAGATTAATAGCATTTGCTTATTTTAAACAAGGAAAAAGTCGATTTTATGAAAAATGGCTTTTTCAGTTATTCAGCTAGGGAAATCGAGTTTTCTTCAAAGAAGTGTACACGCATGCTATCGGTATGAAATTCGGGATAGACCAGCGGCGGCTCATCAGAGGAGGCAAGGGAGGATTAGTCTTCCCATAAAATTTGAGGCTATTCATTATTCATCGCAATAAATTAAAAGATATTGATAAATAATTATGATTATTTTTTTCTAAAAATGCTTGGG
>WOGR01003473.1:0-15847 GCA_015342045.1 Leptinotarsa lineolata
GAATGATCTACACATCTATGTTTAGAGTTACTTCTTTTAAAAATGATTGCTCCTTCCATTTCCACATTTTTTTATCAAGATGGAGTAGTAGAAAGCCAAAAACTTTCTTTCCCAAAAATTAATCACTCCTAAAAAATATAACCCCTTCGATTTAAACAATATTCCTATTGGCTGGGATTTAAAATTAGTGAATGAATGTCATTACGATGTCATCGATGACATAAGTAGATCAAACTTATTCCGTGACATGAAAATCGTAATTCATGAATGAATTGTGTGTTTTTTCTTATAATATTTTCCATATTGGTACTGAAGAGCCCTGAAGCAAGTGTCTTATGGCGAAACACGTGCCTACCAGTGAGGATGGCTGAGTTCCATGTAAGTGAATTTTTTTCATCCTTTCATTTAGTATATCGTGTAGAAATCCTGTGAATGATATCTGATTTAAATCTTTAACGAATGTTTGGAATACAAACTGGGTAGAAAAAAGTGTTTTTTGTATAATTCAGTGTTCATATAGAAATATTTGGTTCGAAAGAATTTTTTCTTTCGTGAAATTCAATGTTTATATGAAAGTAGCTGTTTCATCACAAGATGGATTACAAGATGGATTAATATAAAGCCAAAAACTTTCTTTCCCAATACTTCATCCCCTTTGTTAGGTTGGTAACATTTTGTAACTGAACCTAGTTGTTACTTCAATTGTCATTGGAATGACTTATGTTATATTGCATGTGTGCTTTAATTAATAAACTTAATACTTTTGTTAACGTGTCATTACATCCAAACACCCTTGACTCCAAAAATTTGCTGAATTTTGACACCATAAAGATCGAACGAACTAATGAAGTTGTTAGTATTGAAAGGGCAGACAATCTTAGGAATTTATCCCGATTGTAACTTGAGATGGAACGTACAAATAAATTATGAAGTGAAGAACTTGAGAAATATTCTATATAGGATGGAGCATTATTCCAAAATTCCAGGCTAAATGAAAATATTATATTATGCTTGTTCCATTGATGACCTATCTATTTTGTAAAAATTCATATTGAATATAGGATAAAGACAATAATTGAATAGAACTGGCCGACACTTGATGAACATCCATATTGAAACTCATTAATACAGTTTAGTGTATGATATTCACTATAAAGGGTTTTACAAAAACCGCGATACGTGTTTCACTGTACAATAGCTTTCTCAAGCATTAATAATACGTTACTTTCAAATTACAACTATTTTATACTCTAACATATTACCTACTTTCTAATGAATGAATCTACCTGGAAATGAACAGATTTAATAATGGCGAATTATTCAGTTCAGTTTGATCGTTCATAAGATATTGGGAGTTTTTAAATTTGTTTATTTTCATACTCTCCAACAGATTAAGTTTTAAACGTTTCATATGAAAATGGAGGGGCTTGAATTCATGATTGAATTTATGTCTCTCTGTGATTAAATAAGTGGCATATGTGGAGTTTATTTTTCCATCCTGGAAAATATTTTTGTGATTCTTTATGCGGGCTTTGAACGTTCTTCCAGTTTGACCTATATAAAAGATCAGACATGACCCACATGATAATTTATACTCTCCCGATTTTTCTGAAACTGAACTTCTATCTTTGTTATTCTTAATGTGAATGCCTAAGCTATTGTTGGTTTTGAAAGCAATTTTTACACCTTTTTTGTGTAGAAAATTTGAAATATTCGTAGTGGGTTGTCCTAAGTAGGTTGAGGTTCTATAACTTCTATCCTTCAAAGCTTGAGTGTATAACTTTTTAGATAATAGAGACTGTATTAAACTTCTATCGTAATCATTGTTGACGACTATTTGTTTTATTATGTTCAGTTCTTTATTGAAATTCGCATCTAACAAAGGAACATTCATCAGTTTATTGTTAATTTTCATTATTGTCAAGTCAAAAAATATTTAGGGTCGTCATTTTCCACCTCCATGGTAAATGTGGTGGGAGGGTGGAGATAATTGATGAAATTCAAGAACTTAGTCAATTGTCTGTTCGTTCCTGTGGAACATACCAGGATATCATCTATATATCTATACCAATATACGAAACTTTTTACTAGTATGAATCCTTCAAACTGAATTTTGATTTGAAATTGGTGTGCGATGGGTTTTTCAGATATTTCAACTGATAGAGCTGTGACAAAATAAACTACCAGTCTCATCGGGTAGTTATCTTTGTGTAATTCAATCAACGAATGAATTTTAGGTGGTTGTGGATTCATGACTGAAGATCTGGATTTTTCTGTTCTATCCATGACACGATGAATATTTTTCAAAGTTTCCTTGACTTCTTTCTGATATAAATAGGTGAAGTCATTTCTGAAACTATCGTACATGCCAGCATCTACAAAATCTTTAGTCTTCTCTACGTATTCTTCTGTGTTCATGACAATGACCGTTTTGCCCTTGTCAGCTCGCGTGAAAACAATGTTATTTGTTAAACTCTATGTAGTAATAATCATTTAATAAACTGTATTGATGAGTTAAAAAAAATAACTTTTATCTGATTTCTACTAAGTTTTTCATTTGTTACGACCGGTTTCGGTTTGTTAAACCATTCTCAAATTTCTCATTTCACTGAGAATTCTACGTAAACTGAGAAATACCATTACTATTATATGTCTGTATATTGTTTGTTCTTATATATTTGTGTGTATGTAGTTTGTAGTTGAGCATCTCACGCTCATCGTTTACTCTTCATAACATTGTTGTATAACTTGTATGAATAAACAAATGAAAAAAAAAATTGTATATCATCTGCATTTGGATCTTGACAGCATATTCGTGTGATGCATATTAGAATAAACTGAGTATCAACTCCAATGAATATGAAATGCTTGAGGAAGCCATTGTACAGCAAAACAGGGGTTCGTGTGTTGTAAATTGTTCAGGGAAAATCTCAGCATAATGTGTTATTTGAATATATTATGGAATTCCATCAAGTATCATAAAGACAACATATCCGTAGTTTTCGTATCCTGATGAAGGATTCACCAGAAACATGAGTTTCTCACTTAGGAGTATTTTTGAAAGTAACTCCACATTTAGTGAGCATGTAAATTATCAAATTGAAGTCTTTGTTTTACCTAAAACACAAACCAGATCAAAACACTGAAATTAGTGAACATATCATTATACTATTTTCCTTAACTAGCTACAATAAAGATATAGAACAGAAAATTAAAAATACTTGTTTAAAATTTGCTTGCAATATTCCTCATACAGATCACGTAAGATCATATTATGAGTGATTGTAATATATATTCTGAAAGACCACAGCCGAGTAAAATACAAATATATATCATTTCTGTACAAGTTGATTATTTCGAAAATTCCAGTCTAATTCGCTACCACGAAACAGAGAAATTTGAAGGTAGCTTTTCATACAATTCAGCAGCTTTATTGAATCAATTTACTATTCAATAGATGAAATTGGTAATATTATTTCATAGATCAGTCACAAAATACTTTTATGCTCGTAGATATTTTGATAATCACAAATTCATCGTAATTCTGACAGGATCGTCTCAGTTCGTATTCATTACAGCGTTAATTCAAAAATTTTCCTAATAACCCCCAAAGTTAATGTGTCCCTTTTCTCAAGATAGCAGCCCGAAAAACATAACCATAAACCCACTTCCGCAAAACTGCTAATTCCTTTGTTTTTATCGTCCCAACTTCTTCGTATCCGCCATAAAGGAAAGATTAGTTTCTGCCATTTCGTTTTTCCTTAGATAAATCGACCGACAGCGAATGTTGCCAAAATTTTTATTTCTCTGATAAATGGCACTTCACGTTGAGTATAACGTGATGCCTGTCAGCACACTCAGTCAGGCGGAGCATGTGTAAAATTAGTTATTAATAGCAAGAAAAGATATCTAGTGTGCGCTCGTATCATTAGCAGTTTATTTGATATGTTCCACTGAACAAAAAGGAGTTTCACTAATGATCTATGTATAATTAGGCACGAATGTTGTGGTTTATTTCGCCTCTACCTACACGGTTGGTGATACTGGAAGTGAGGTTACGCTTCAGTCTGAAATATATCTTCAGCATAGCATCATACAGGACGGCATCATCTACTTTTTCTACTTGCTATAGGCCGGTTTTTCAATCTGAGAATATCTAAAACATCTCTCAGATGAGTTTTGCTTCTACAGATAAATCTTTGGAACGTGTTTATGATTTTACTGAAGAAGATTGTCTCTCAAATATAGTAGGTAACAAACTGTTTGTAACCTAATTTGACATATATAAAGAGATGTGAAAGATATTCCGTAATTTCCGCAGTTATGTTTTGGTTATTTTCGACTAGCATTAGACTTTCACTGTGAAAACAGTCATGATTTGTCTAACATTAATAGATCAGAAGAATTCAACTGATCCAAATGTGTGCATTTCCATCACATCCGGTACACACAGTCAGAATTTGTAGCAAACTACTACGACATAACGTGATTATGGAATGCCCCTGCGTTATTCCCAGATTCTGCAAAATGGCATCTTGAAAAGTAGAACAATCCTAAAATCCGACTAGAATTCACCGAAAACAATATAAACAATTTTTAAAATGTAGTAATAACAACCAACTTCTTCGAAATATTATCCGAATATCAAAATGCGAAAACTGTTCAGACGGACGGCCACAAAACAGATAAGGGCGTGAGAAATACATTTTATACCTCAGGAGACAGTCAATTTTGATCGCTTCCAAAGTTCTCAAGCATATGCAGTGCTCTATCATATTACCTCTGGAAAACTTTGAGGTACGTCGAGTCATTCGAAAAAAATACTATCATAATATGTACAGACTTCTTGAGCTCTTTCCTGCTATGGAGAACATTTTTTCAGAAGATTCACTTATCCAACTCATAATCGAATTGACCATCTGGCTACTAGAAAACTAAAGAAATGTATCTTTTATTTGGTCACCATAACATGTCGGAATTCCTGGAAATAAAGCAGCTGATAATGCACCCCGTCAAGCAACAGGTACCAATGAAGTCGATGACGTACCTATTCGTTCCAATCACTTCCAAAGAATGATGGATATTGAGATTGAACATAACTGGCAATTAGAATGGAATAGTAATGAAGCTGTCAAATTCAAAGTAGATAAAACGAATTCTTTCTGCAAGTTGACACAACGTTAACAAGTGATTCTAACCCACTTTAAAATGGTTTCACTTCATCATACCTACTACTTGGTGATAGACAAGAAGTATGCAATGTTTGCCATAGAATACAAACGGTTCATCACGTCTTAATCGACTGTTAAGTTTACGAACATCTTAGACAGACACTACATATGCCTAACACATTACAAGAATGCCTACTGAATGATGCTGGGTAATTGCACGTTAAAAGATAAGGCCTCGTTAATCTATTGCTCGCACAAGTTTCGACTTCTGAGGGTTGACGTTAGTCAGCTGGTTAACGGAACAAACAATTTTAGAACAACAACAATGTGACCAGAGTCAAAAATACGCTAAGTTTTATGAAAGAAAGTAACCTCCACCATTAAATATAACTGAGAGTTGACGTTCACAGCTGAGAAGTAGCAACTAAAGACTTAGCAACTAAAGACCTAGCAGTCGATGTTGCCCAATCAAAAATTATTAGATCTGTAGAACAAAGTGAAAGTGAAAGGTCGTGATTTTCTAACGCTACATATACGCAAATGATAAATACTTCTCCAATAAATTAACGCACCACATTGAAATTTCAAAATATTTTGATGACGTTAATAAAAACTCCTACTACAATATTATATTTGTAAACCCCTCGAATATGCCATTTGTCAATGCGATATATTTCAACTGTTGTTCAGTTTTTTAGTTTTTATTCGCAAAAATATAAAAAGAAGCACGAAATATATCTATTGAGCTCGCAAATCTGAACGAGTTCAAAACATGTACTTATTCGGTTACTGTTCACTTGTAAAGGATTTCCAATTGTGTTTATTATGGAGCGTCAATCACGTAATTTGACTCGTGATGAATATGCCCAAGCAGTAATACTTTTGAAAGAAGGCTGGAGTTACCGACGAATTGGTCGTCGATTCAATGTGTCGCACACATCCATCACACGGATCTTGCAAAGATTCCGTGAATCAGGCGATCATGCTCGCAGACCAGGGCATGGACGAGTAACTACCCCTATGCAGGATCGATATTTGAGAATTTTGGCACTTCGAAAATGGTTTGTTACACATCGAAGTCCACAAATTCAGTTTCGAAACGTGCATACTATACAAATCGTGTTTGTAGCCTCTGTTTGGAATATGATGAAACAGCAGGGCATATACTTTGTGCCAGCCCTGCTGTGGACCGAATCAGGTATTCAGAGTATGGTAGAACCACACTCCTACCATCTAACCTGGAATATCATTCACCATACAAACTAATCGGCTTCGTTAAGAAGCTGGGTTTATTTGGTCAAATTTGAATAGATGTGAGTCACAATAAACCCTTGCAGGTTGTGGTGGAGGGTCGAATAGACCCAATCACTTTTGACCTAACTTAACCTAACTCAACCTATACAATTCCGTACCGAAACTGTTCGCCAGCGACTCAAAGAATACAACATAACAACTAGGATTGCTTCCTGGGGTCCTCTATCAACTGCAGACAATCGAAGGGAGAAACTACATTTTGCCAGGGAACACGTCAGTTGGTTGGAGGCTGACTGGGACTGAGTGCTACTCACCAATGAGTCCAGATTTTGTTTACGACAGACGTGTACGTGTGTTATGACGTCTCAATGAACGCGATGCTCAATGAAACCTTCCACAAACTACATTATATGGTGGAGGTTCTCTTATGGTATGGGGTGGTATTTCTTTGACCGCTCGTACGGATCTCGAGGTCATACACAATGGGTCCGTCACATCTGTAAGCTACATAATGGAGATCTTGAAGCAACATGTAGTACCATTCGTCCCTTATATTTCTTACTGATGTAAGACAACGCCACACCCCATGTTGCACAGATAGTCAGAAATTACCTAGAACGACATGGCATGGCCAGCACGTAGCCCGGATTTTAATTCAATAGAAAATATCTAGTATATCCTTGGAAGGCGAATGAGAGAGCATTCGATCCAACCAAACAACCTGCAGGAACTGGGGGAGACACTGAATCAGGTTTGGAGAGAACTGGACCAAATTCAAATAAGGGATACCTATAATTTTGAGTATGGGCCAACGATGTGATGCTATTATATGTGTTAGAGGTGGAAACACTCGTTATTGACACTTTTCTGTATATTTTTGTCAACTTTTTTCGAACAATATTTTTTTGTGAATTCTTTTTTTTTCTGTTACGTCAACCCTCGATTAAACAGGAAGTACTACAATTACTTATACTATATAGGCTGACTTGAAATATATTTAATTTTTTATTTCTCTTTGAATACAAATAAAATTGATTCATTGGAGTTGTGCGTTAATTTTTCGGAGAAGTGTACTACGAATGATGATTCATATGAAAATCATGGTTCTGTGGAAATTAATCGTGAATAGCCTTCAAAACTGTCTGCATCCATGTAAAGAGTTCAAAAAGTACAAAGAAGTTTTCACTATGATACTAAGTACAACTTGGCAAATCTAGTTGTGCCTCTGAGAAACGCGAACGATAAAGAGAGGTGGTAACTGTCCACTACCAACTCTTATCAGGAAATACAATCATGAAAAACATTTTGGTCTAAATAAATTCGGCAAGTGTTGACAACCATCAGGGGATGGGAACCCCAATTCTTCCTATTGCGGAGTTTAAAGATAATGGGTGATATATTATTGTAAACAATAGATATATAGAAATAATATCAATAGATAATAATGAATTGAGAGAAAATGGATAATTTCACAACCGATAATTGATAGATAATTGAATGTATAGTTACTAGAAATGATTATGAAACGTAGATAAATCTACAAAACATTGCTTGCAATATTGATAATAACATACCACTATATACATATACATAGATATAATTCATATAATATTTTCGAAGATTGGTAGATGGTAGATCACCTACAGACCAGTTCCAAGGTATTACCTTTCATCAATGCAGGAAAAATCTGACCCAAACAGCAAAGTGTCTGGGACTCGATCAATTTCAACGCGGCTCGACTGCATGTATGAAACCTTCGTTTAAGAGAAACATCGTTAACTAGTAATAGCTCCATCTTGTGGAGAGAGCCCCAAGTGGGGCTACATGAATAATTTCAGTACAGTCCTGCTGCTGGATGAACGAGAAAAATCTGCCAGACTATCCTCTATGAGGTATCTTCCATAAATGTCTGTCGGATATAATTCAATGTCCAGCATGGTACTAGCCGGGGAAGTAATTGTTTTACAGCAGGCATTTAGCAGAACCTACGTTATAGATAGTTGAGAGAGATTTTATTTCGAAATATTTATTTTCTTATACTGGTACGTATGTATCTCTCCTCGATACAGTCTTTAGACACGTTCTTATAACATGTATACATCAACTTAGAAATTTCGATAATATTTGACCCCGCTAGTGCACTTTGAAAAATGGTAATTTTTCTCTAAGAAACTAGAAAAAATCAAAACATTCGTTATCCAACACCAGCCATCAAGTTGCCTCGCAGTGAAAGCTGCAGGGAAACTAGAATGAATTTCACTCGATGGTCGATGTCGAAACTTAGCTTCACAACTGGCCGCTTTTGGGAGCCTTCGAAACTTGTGACTTGAGTCTTCTGTAAATCTCACATATGGAGTCTTCATAAGGGGATATTTCATCATAATTTCCTACTCAGTCTGACGTTGCACGCATGATTCAGTCCAGCACCACTGACGAAAGTTTGTGGGAGCTGCAGTAAAATACAGAGTACGAATCTTGTTTCGCGGCCGATGTCGAAGCTTGACGTTATAACTGACTGACTTGGAAAACCTTGTTTACCTTCGCTTCTGTCGATCTCATATATGTTATCGTCCTGAGGACGATCATCATCTTTACTACTAAGTTGTTTCGAAAGTTTTGTCCGTTTTCATGAGTTTACTTCAAACTGTAATATTCGATGAAGTCATTGGCGAAGGTTCTACTAGTGAGAAGGTTATAAAAGGGTAGGTGGTCTGTTTTAGAGAGGTCTTGGGAGTACAGTGGGTAAGGCAGGTTCGGATTGGTGCCGGCTGCTGCTGACGCAATTTTCGGTACATTTCGTTCATTTCTTCGCAATACATCTCTGTTGTGATGGTTTGACCCGGTTGCAGAAAGTTATAGTGAATCATACCAGCCGCTGACTACCATACAGTAACCGTGGTCTTTTTTAGTGGGTTTTCGACTTTGGGAAGTGCCTGGGTGGCATATCGGTGTCCAACCACTGTCCTGAACGTCTCCTGTTGTTGTAGAGGACCCAGTTTTTTATCACACATGAGGATCCGATCCAAAAAAGATCGTTCTGGTTGTGCAAACGCAAAGAAGAACAGACCTCGAGAAGTGACAATTTCTATCGATCGTTCATATCATGGGGCTCCCATTTTTCGAGTTTTTTACTTTTATAATACGTTTCGAATCATCAAAAATCGCATGAGAACTGACGCCCAATTCTTTCGCCATCTCAGGCACCGTTTGTGATGAGTCAGTCTCCACCCGGTAACTCAAATTCTTGTTCTGGATTACTGTTGATCGACCACTTCGGCACTCATCTTCGAAGTTAATACCTCCGGTACGAAACTTCGCTAAGAGATGTCAAACAGTGCGTTCATTAACACTATCATTGCCAAATGCCTGGTTAAATTTTCGGGCTTTTTCGCCAGTGACTTGGATCAATTTGAATTCGTAGCGAAAAATTGGCGAAAAGAGGCAAAAAATTCAAATTTGGGAAAGAATAAACTGCAGAAATGAATAGAGTACAAAGTTCTCTATCGATCAGTATAAAGCACGACACAGTAGAAAGAATATTTATTGAGATATGGAGCTACAAATACACATGACATTTAAAAGGACAGAACTTCTAAAACAGCCTAACCTAATATGTATGTAAAATTGAAGAATCATCATCAATGAGTATTTACATACATAGGTATAACATACCTTCCATTTCCTGTGACAAAAAATACTTCAAACTATGAAAGGTAAAAATATGAGATTGTTTGATCATTTGTTCAATTTTTTTCACATCGTAATCTTCGTATAAACAAAACTAATAATATCTACAAATGGTAAATGCTGTCCCCCCGGCATCGCACGTTGAGATACCATTGCAACGGCTTAGGCAGCGTAAAGTTGCTTTCGGGCTAAGGTTTCGTTGCTGTGCTGCTGTTTCCGGTTTCAAGGGTGGGAATATAAGGAAAAATTGCATGAAGTCGCTCCTATGGTAAAAATAATCCGGAGGTATAATAGCTCTCCAATCGGATCTCCAGGTGTGGGCTGATTCGAGGGCATTATCCTGCAAAGTTACTCGAAAACCACTATTTCTAAGAGTCAGCAAGGTCCTTCCAACATCAGTCCACAGGGAAATAGCATAGTTATTGTAGTTGCTAAGAAGCTCACTAGCAACTTCAAAATCGATTTCTGCCACATCAGAGGACTCAACTCGAATGAAAACTCACTGGACCAACATCTGCAAATAAATAGTCCTCATATTCTCGCAGTCACAGAAACCAAAGTCAGTGCTTCAACAAACCCCGTCAATTTTCTACATCCCGGCTATGATTTCCACTACCAATTCAGACGTAACTTTGGATTATTTTTTTATCAGAAACGATCTCTCCTGTCAACGAGAGGAAATGCTGGAACACCAAAATTTTGATATTATGTGGTTTGAAACAATATCACAGATGATTCTTGAATTCATATGCTGCATTTATCGACCACCAAGCGATTCACAATGCACTTGCAAACACCATTGACTTTCTGCAAATCAATTATCCTAGTGCCAAAATTTCCATATAAGGTGACTTCAATGTCCACAATATCGAATGGCTCAAATCCTCAAATATCAACGACGAACAAGGTCACAAAACTGAGGCTTTTGCAATGAGCAGTGGACCTACTCACATTATAAATGAGCCAACCAGGAATCCTGACCGTGATGGAGAATATGCTAGTCTTCTGGGTCTATACCTAACAACCAATACAGAAATGTACAGAGGCACCGTAAGGTCTTATGACCACAAACTCATTTCAGTGTTGAGTGAATTACCGATAAATGTTGGGGAACAATCTAAGCCACGCAAAGTTTGGCATTACAGATCTGCGGAGTGGGAGGATCTTCAAGAACTTTTCCAAAATTTGCCGTGACTAGATATTTGCTTCAGCTGTTACGATCCATCAACTTGTGATTCTAAAGTCACGGAAGTTATTCTATCATCCATGGATTCATATATTCCTTTTTCAGTAAAACGGACTTCTAACGGCAAACCTTGGTTCAACAAAAATTGCGAGCAAGCTGTCGTCTCCAAAAACCACGCCCACCAGCAGTGGCGCGAAAATTCCAGTACCGAAAACCGAAAAAGATTTGTTAATGCTCACAACAGCTGCAAACTCAGACTGAATGAAAGCAAAAAACTCCACAATCAGAGAATTGAGGATAAACTGCTTGCCAATCCCAACGGATCTAGATCCTTCTGATCGGTACCTAAAGCTGTTAATAAAAACTCCACGAAATCCACAATTCAACCACTAACACAAGCGGATAATTTAATTGCAACAACAGCCATAGGAAAAGCAAATCTACTTGCTGAACAATTTGCGTCTCACTCCACAGTCGATTTTTTGGGAAAGGTACCACCCACTATTCCAACACTAGAATACACAATTCCGAAAATTACTCTTCGACAACGTCTAGTCAGGCTAATTTTGAAACAGCTCTATATCAATAAGGCGTCTGGTCCTGATGAAGTGCTTGTCATTGTACTCGCGCGCAAATGAACTCGCACCTATATTTTGCAGACTTCTTAACATGTCTTATGAGGAAGAGGTTTTTCCTTCTTGTTAGAAGATTTGCTTGCGTTCAGCCTATTCCCAAAAAACGCAAGACAAATCTTCCAAATGACTGTAGACCAGTCGCTTTGCAATCAGTGATATCGAAATTCATCAAGAAAGCCGTAAACCACCATATCCTCAAATATTTAGAAGGCTTTAACATCTTGAGCGATCATCAATATGGCTTTAGGAAACAAATATCAACAGGCGACATTGTATCGTATGTCACCCATATTTGAAATAACGCAATCAAAACACATGGAGAGTCAAGAGCTGTTGCGCTGGATATCTCTGAGGCTTTCGACCGTGTGTGGCATGAGGGTTTGCTGGACAAACTTCGATGCTATGGCTTATCGAATCATTTCTGTGTATGGCTCTCCACCTTTCTGAAAAAATGTTCCCTGCAAGTGGTCGTCGATGGATATCTCTCGAATATTTCCACCGTCAACGCTAGTGCTCCCCAGGAATCCATATTGTCTCCAACCCCCTTTTTATTGTATGTCAACGACTTATTGGAAAAACCAAGAATCAAATATATTGCCTTGCTGACGACAGCACACTTGTCTTGTCATTTCATTTGGATTCCAAGACAACGGCTGCGGATGCACATCTTCACCGGCAGCAGGAAGTTGCATATCTTAATGAGGATCTAGAAGTGATTTCGAATTGGGGTGGAAGTAACCACGTTCAGTTCAATGCCCATCGGCATGGCCCAGCCATCGGTTTTCTTCAAAAAGATGAATGTCTTCGAACCGGATATAGTGTCAGGACAGACATTACCGCTTTCCGCTTAGATGAATTTGTTGGGGGTTAAAATGGACACCAATATGTTCTGGTATAATCATGTCACTGGAATTACAAAGGCTGCCTCTCAAAAGCTTGAAACTCTTTTCCGAACCAGAAAACTGTACACACCTCAACTTTTGATGCTTTATAAAGCTCAGATCAGACCTTCTTGGGAGTACTGTTCTCATGTATGGATCTCCACCCCTAAGCTGCTGGATTCCATCCACAAAAGAGCCATCCGACCAATTGGAGACGCAAACATCACTTGCAACATCTGGAACATCAAGTGACTCTTGGCACATTTGATTCTACCATGAGCGGTACATATCAGAAATACGCGACAGGCTGTGGCTGCTCATCGATTTGAGGTTCAACTCAGTACACCTTGAACTTCACTGTTCAAGAACTTTTTAATTTGGAGAACTGCGTTTATGTGAAAAAAACTTCTTGAGAACGTTTTTCCAAATGGATTTCATCTCCAGTGATTCAAATACAATGTGAATCGCTACTTTCGCACAGGCACCGCTCTTAGAGAGCCTCAAGATTTTTTTTGTAGTACTTGCGTCCTTATAAAAAGGCAAATGTTCGAGAAAAATTGCAGATAAGAAACATAAAAAAATAATGAAAATGGCATGGACAAATCGATAAAAATGTATTAATTTCCTACCAATCTTTTACATTATGTATTAAAAAGTTGAGGAGATCCAGGATTTCTGAAGAAAGCACCGAAATTTCATCATTACATTCATTAACCATTTCAAATTTCACAATGATATTCAACAAGAATATAATTTTATACAATTTTTAATAAAAACACATGACATCAAAACGGACAAAATTTTTCAAACAACCTCAAAACAAACAAACAAATAATAAAATAAATGGAAGGGCATACAACATACTCCTTCCTTGAAGACAAAAGTATACGGGTACGAGTAATAATTTTGTTCATATACAAACCTTTAACCTTGCTAGTTTGTTTTCGATAGACTACCCTGTATATTGATTTTATACGTCTGGAAATCAAGCAGTGAAAAAATAAAATCCAATCATCGTCAAATTTATTCCCGTTTGGAAAATAATCGATAGTAAACGAATGATAAAAGTAATAGCTGTATTGATATTCTCATTACAAGTAATCACAATATATGGTAACGAGCCTTCTAACGGACTTTTAACTGAACGAGTGCATCACTTAGAACCTTGCAACACCGATCCATAATTAAGAATTCATCCATTAACAACATAATTGTCATGCAAGTCCGCAACAAGTCAGAACACATGACTTTTCTCATATTAGTGCCATTTAAATAATGTCATTAGTGCGGGTTTTGTGCAAGCGAATGCGAGAGACAATGAAAGGAGTTGTATTTTAACAGTTGCGCTGAGCTGAAATGCTATCATTAACAAACCAAGGCGACTCATGCACGCAAACGTATGTATGTGGTAGCGGTGGTTGGAAGAAAAACAAATGAATGCATAGTAAACTCCTCAAGAATGAGACAATATACAAAGTGTTCTCAATTATATGGTTCCTGCGTAATGAAGGGAAGTAGATGATTTCACAGAATTTGTACGAGATTTTTAGATTAAGTGGTTCAAAACATCTAATTTACTTCGAATATATCTGTAATATAGCTGAAAAAGTCCTATTTTTCGTTATGAAGAAAATTGAGAACGGATATTCATTGAAATAACATGGACTTCAGTGCGTATCAGGTACTTACCTTCTCCAAAATACGTTCATCAAATGAAGAAAATGATTTATCAGAAGAAACCTTGTTAAAATTGAATATTTTTTAAAATCCAATACAGAACCTAATTATTACAACTCAAAAACATTCTGACCCGTCACTTGATGAAAATTAATAACACTATTTATGATAATAATTATACAGTGCATTTCTTTAATGTCCCCCCTTTTACTTTTTGAACGGGTCAAAAAATTGAAATTTGGGATAACAAAATTGGTGCATGAATACTTTATTTTGAATTAAAATTGACAGATGAAATTTTCAATATGGCGATTGGGTGCTATCTGGGAAAAATTTAAATGAAAAAGGGGATCTTGTGATATATCATTTTGAAGCTCCTGACGAATACTATAGAATATGAAGTCAATATTTTCACCTACAACAAAATGGCGGAAAATTTAATAATTTCCTGAAGACAAACACATTAATATCATTTTTATCTGCCATATGGCAATTCCAACAACCCGATAAGGTTTGTTAAGTTATTTTTTGTTTATAAAAACGACAACAAATGTCAGTACGACAATGAACGTCATTGTTCAGTTAAAATATTTTCATTCAGTTTTCGGTTTCACTAGTAGAAGGTACCACGTCAACAATCTCTAAAATGGTCAATTCTCGTCCATTGAAAAAAAAATTGAAGCGATTTGTATTTACGGTGCGATGCGTAACTTTCACGAGACCGAAAGGATTTTAAATGAACATTTTCCGAATCGTCATATCTGTGGAAAATATTTGAGGGAACTTGTATCCAAATTTACTACCGGTAGTGTACATAACAAAGAGTCCCCAGGTCATTCCGGAAGAACAGCAAGTGCAAATAATTGGTGAGATGGTAGTAAATCCTGCACAGCTACTTATTCCATCGCGGATTCGCGGATGTTCGTGAGGTGTCTCCGTCTACTGTGTGGAGACTTTTGAAGACGAATAGGTATTATCCATACAATGGTACACTAATCAACTGAAGATAATCCTGATCGAAGAACAGAATTCTCCGAAATCATGACGAAAACATCCCACATCATCCATCCCACCTCACTCCACAATATTTGTTTTAGTGACGGCAATGTTCACAGACAAAATTGACGTTATTGGAGTGACACCAACCATCACGTTTTCCGGGAAACACACACCAAATAACCAGAAAAAATTAACGTTTGGACAGGAATATTGGGAAACCATATTGTAGGACCTCTATTTATTGATCAAAATTCAACAGAGGAACTGTATTTGAATATGCTGGAAACTACTGTTGACCCTCTCATCACTGAAATCGTCGAAGCGAATCCTAATGAATTCGATATGGATATTGTATTC
>WOGR01003474.1:0-15847 GCA_015342045.1 Leptinotarsa lineolata
AGTGGAAAGATTCATTTTGTGTTCAGATTGTGTCACAAACAATATGAAATTACTAATGGAAAAACGGAATGTTACAAGGTAATGAACATCAATAAAATCTGTCTACCTGTCCTCAAAAGTACGCATACAGAGTCAGGTAATCCAATTGGAAAAAACCTAGCCACGCTCACTAATAATAATATGAAACCGTTAGTCAAATACCAGCATTGTGGTGTCTGCGTTGGGAACAAAGGGGACAACAACTCGAGTATTGCGACCGTTACCTCTTTGCCTTTGATAATGTCTAGCGCATTAGTAGATGAAACTTCCGGCATAAAAACCTGTAGACTACGGCCAAAAACTACGGAAAATAGCTTTCACATACCTATTTATCTCTGACCGTGAAAGTTTACATTCTCCTAATACCCTACAATTCGATGTTTTCTGATAGAGTTCATTAATTCGAGTTTCCATTGTAAACTATTATACAGAAGGTAATACAGTTGCTGTTATTTATTTGCTATAAACTAAGCCAGCTATTGTTTTTCAGGAAATAGGCGATAAAAATTAGCGGAGAAGTAATTACGAAAAAGTCGTTATTTATAGTACAAAATACGAGCAGATGTTTCTCGGTTCTCTGTGTTGGTGCACTCGACACATTAACAATGCACTTTATTGCTATGGAATTGTTTGCGTTCATATATTTTCAGATGGTGCAAAAGTTTTCGTAATTTGATTTATTCCATTTCTGTTGAAAATTTCTGTAGTCTCTCTTATGTTTTCATTATAAATATCACATAATTTCAATGAGTATTCAAAAACAGGAGGAGGCTCCCAAGTCGAAGTTTGGGAAGAGTTGACCTCAATCTAACGTTGAAACGTTAGCCACTGAATATGGAAGACTCTTAAAGAATTAATCTTATTCGTTGTTATTTATTTTGTTGACTATCTAACAACACCCGTATCTTTCGTTTATTGTTTGTGTTGTTGATTAGAATGTCAGTGTGACAGGAAGTGAATGAAAGGGTTGTTAATGTTATGACACATTTATAATTTTGATATTCCTATACAAAAAAGAGAAAAAAATCAACGAAAATATATAGAGTCCACAAACCGAAGGATAAACAACATAAATTGGCCCTTAGAACCAGGATATTGCAAACTTGTGTGATTCGTTCATTAAACTGAACTGTGACATCTTTTCGAAGATAAGAACGCAAGAACTCGAAAAAACCGTAAGTGACCTCCAACGTCAGTAGAATAGCCAAGCAAAAGTGGTTTTGCTAGAAAGATCAGAAAAAACCGGTGAGAGGTGACTGCTTTCTAGTGGAGCAGAGTCGGAGATCCAGTAGCGCGACGACGGAAAACTAAGTGAGTCCTTTCCAATTTTCCCTCATAACTTGTACCCTTGCTTTATATTTGAGAAAGTATTGTGTAAAATAAAATGGCCGAGTTACAAACATTAAATAGACAGCGAGGTTCTCTTAAGGCTCGTTTAACGATGTTTGAAAAATATCTAATTAGTATTAGTGATGAATTAAAGCTGAATAAAAACCTGAGTCGTGAAAAAATATTCGAGTTAGAGTCTAAAGTAAAAAGACGAGAGATTTTGTTGATAGAATTTAATGAAGTTCAGAATTTTATAGAGAATCATGAAGATACAGAATTGGCAGAGTTGCCAAATCAGTATCAAGAGAGAATAGTTTACAAATCATTGCATGACTCACTGCTTTCAAAGGCAAAAGCAGTGACATACAGTAAGAAACCTCAAATCGTTCAAACTTCATCCACATCTGTTGTTCACAAGACAAACGTTGAACTTTCCTGAATTAAACTACCAACATTTTCGGGATCTTATGAGAAGTGGCCTTAATTTGTCATTGGTTCACACTCGCGAAGATCTGGACTTGGTTGAAAAGTATCATTACTCAAGGATGCATTTAGAGGGACAAGCTAAACAAATAATTGAAGCTATTAGCATTCCAGCAAATAATTACAATATAGGGTGGAAACTAGTATGCGACAATTACGACAACAAAAATCTTCTTGTGTATAGTCATTTAAAAAAATTAGTTGACATTCCTCGATTGAACTCAACTTCATCTATGGGGTTGAGAAATCTCAGTAATCAAATATCGAAACATTTAAATTCTTTCAAAGGAATGGGATTACCAACCGATCAATGGGATGTACTTGTAATATATCTTATGTGTGAGAAACTTGACAAAAGGTCAGAACAAGCTTGGGAAGAATCCAATAAAGGCGATCCTTTTCCTAGTCTTGATGATTTCAAACAATTTCTTAAGGGAAAAGCAGACACTTTGGAAAAAATTGGGAGTAGAGAAAATATGACCCGAAATGTGAGCATGAGTAAATCAAATGAGCTTCATTTCTAGCAATAAGATGCCTTCAGCAGCTAGCGCTAGAGAGCAAGGAGTTAAATCCCCAGGCAGCGAATGCCATACTACGTGATTTTCATGTAGATGACTTTGTTTCCGGAGCAAATAGTATTGAAGAAGCTCTTACTTCAGCAACTGACGTATCAGCAATACTCAAAACTGTTTCTTTCAATTTGAGAAAATGGTCATCAAACAGTAGTGACGTTCTTGCACGTATAGATGCAGGTGACATTCCGATTGGAAAGCTCCAGTTAGGAGAAAGATCCAATATGAAATTATTAGGTTTATTTTGGGCCCGTGAACAATATTTGTTGATGTATTCCATAAAACCTCGATGCCAAAACGGTCCATGCCATCTGAAGTTTCACAGGTATTTGATCCTTTAGGATTATTAGCACCGAGCATTATATTAGCTAAAGTAATGCTACAAAAACTTTGAACCTTGCGACGCAATGGCTTCAATTTCGAAAGCAACTAAACGACTTCAACTCAGTTGAAATTCGTAGACGAGTAACATGCACTGAGCCAGTAGATATCCAGTTGCATGGATTTGCAGATGCATCACAAGAGGCGTATGGAGCTTGCGTGTATATACGTACGAAAAACCAGCAAGGAAGGATTAGTGTAGTACTCCTTTGGGCGAAAAGTAAAGTAGCACCATTAAAAACACAAACCGTTAACAAACTCGAATTATGTGGGGCACTTCTACTTGCTCAGTTGGTTCATAAGGTCATTTTGTCAATGAGTATTCAATTCAACAAAACATTATTATAGTCTGATACGTCTGTAGTTTTGTGTTGGACAGATAAATCTCCTCACTTATTGCAGCAGTTTGTTGCGAATCGAGTGTCAACCATTCAGACCCTCACAATGATCAGTGACTGGCACCATGTGCGAACGCACTGCAACGCGGCAGACTTAATTTCTCGGGGTGTGTCTCCCAATAAAATTGTGAAGAATTTACTTTGGTAGAATGGACCAGAATGGCTGAGTTATGATGAATCTGAGCGGCCCAGAACCTCAACACCTATTGTAGGTGAGATACCCAAACTGAAGACGAACTCTAAATCATTTCTTTCTGTCACAACCAATTGGTTTCCGTTCAAAAGATTTTCGAATTTAATGAGACTGAAGCGAACATGTGCATATATGAAACGTTTCATCCATAATTGTAAGAATCCAAATAATAAATTGACCGGTATTTTGAACACGAAAGAGTTAGTTGAAGCAATGAATTGCTTAGCACAACTATCTCAAACTGAAAGTTATTTTGACGAAAGAGTTAGATTGTCTTCTAACAATTTAGTTGAATCCACAAACCTTTTGAGACTTAATCCATTTCTAGACTCTCAAGGAATGATGCGTGTAGGGAGGAGATTAAAGTTATCCCAATTCCCTTACGAGAAAAAGCATCCCATACTGCTGAGTGGAAAACACCCATTTGCAAAATTATTATCAACTGATAAACACAAGGCTTTACTTCATGCCGGGCCTCAACAATTGTTATCATCTATTCGAGAACGATATTGGATAACCTCAGGTCGGAACTCAAGTAGAAAAGTAGTTTATAACTGCATGCCTTGTCAAAAAACAAAACCCACTCAAATAACTCCTGAAATGGGGTTATTACCTAAAGCTAGGGTAATACCGTCCCCATCCTTTTACGTAACAGGTGTTGACTATACGGGGCCTTTCGGGTTATTGAATAAGAAGGGAAGGGGATCAAGGGTAGAGAAATGCTATATTGCCTCATTTGTGTGCTTTTCAACCAAGGCACTTCATTTAGAACCGGTAACAGATTTGACTTCAGGGGCCTTCATAGCGGCTTTGCGACGATTTGTTTCTCGGAGAGGCAAACCTCATAATATCAACTCAGGCAACGGTAGTACGTTTGTTGGTGCTGAAACAGAGCTGGATAAGTTCATAACCTTTTTTAAAGATCTAGGGACATTGATTGCAGAAAAATTCCACAACGATGGAATAAATTGGCACTTCATTCCTGTCTATTCACCTCTTTTTGGGGAATTATGGGAGGCGGGAGTTGAAAGCACAAAATTTCACCTAAAACGAGTTTTAAGAGACACTCATCTAACATACGAAGAATTTTCTACACTACTATCTCAAATTGAAGCTATCCTCAACTCCAGACCTATATCACCCATGTCTCCTGATCCCAATGACCTTGATATCCTTATCCCAGCTCACTTTTTGATCGGAAGACGTCTAATTAGCATTCCTGACAATGATTACTCATTAACTCCTGAAAATCGACTGTCCAGATTTCAGCAGGTGCAGAAAATTTTCAAACACTTTTGGACCCGGTGGTCTAAGAAATTTATCGGCGAACTTCAAACTCGTACGAAATGGTACAAAACCCAAGGCCAACTTGAAATTGGCAATCTAGTACTCATCCGCGATGAAAGGTTGCCTCCTTTCAAATGTAGCTTAGGACGGATCGATTCGTTGAGACCCGGTTCTGACGGCATAGCTAGAGTTGCCAACATCAAGATTTCAGGCGGAATAATTCAACGATCATTTACCAAATTATGTCCACTGTTACTGAACGACTGAATATCAGATTTTCAGTGAAAGTAAAAGACTGATCGTCTTCCAAGGGGGAGACATGTTATTTATTTTGTTAACTATCTAACAACACCCGTATCTTTCGTTATTTGTTTGTGTTGTTGATTGGAATGTCAGTGTGACAGGAAGAGAATAGAAGAATTGTTAATGTTATGAGGCATTTATAATTTTAATATTCCTATACAAAAAAAAAACCAACGAAAATATATACAGTCCACAAACCGAAAGATAAACAACATTCGTATCACAAAATATCCAACATTGTTGTAGTGAGATATTGCATTGTTTCTTAGTGCAATGATTTCTAATACACAAGTACACCTTCCCAGCGTATTGATGTGTATCAAGAGTTCTGAGTGATTCAAAGCTGGCAACCTTCATGAAATCGTTGGACAATTACAAACTTCAGGTGTGAACAAAAATATAGTCTAGTCAATGGAACTCATTTTCCAACATTGTCACACTTTGGTTCGAAGACAATGCTGAAAAATGCTGAAATCCAAATCTTGAAAAATACTGCATCTTTATCTCACATATAGTCAAAATGGTCTCCATCCAAAGACTAATCAACTTTTTTTTAAATCTCCAATCTCGATATTGACGATCTCTTCTTCCTTGATTTTTAGGACTGATTTCATACGTAAAATTATTAGATTCAGTTATTGATACCTGAATCTCTCTTATAGGTTCAAACTCGGTTTCAAAATCAATCCCAGATAACGTCACCCACTTCTTTGAAAAATGTTCCAGAAAAATAGATGATGAAATAAACAATACAATTAAATTTCAATTGTATTGTTTATTTCAGGGATTTCAAATCATTTTATAAAATTTCAGATAATGGAAGTCCGAACTGATGAAATTCACCACGAAACATTGTCATTCACCTTCAAACAAGCCACATTCATTTCGGCGATCTTGAATAGAGCAGTATCTCTCACTCTGTCTTGAGGCAATGATACAGGGTTTGAATTGAATTTTTAACACTATATTTCTGATAAATTGACAAAACTGTCAAACATTCAGTATTTCTTTTTCTTTGGGAATCCATATCCTGCTACTTATTCGACTGCGCAAACCTTGAATCATTAGGTTATATCCTTCCAAATAGAAATGCATGATGATCTTGAATACAAGGCATTTTGGAGGCAACAATAAAGGACATTAGAAATAATTCAAATCATCTTCCTGGGTTATTTTAGTTTTTATCCTCATACTCTCGTCTTGAATTTCCACTACAGATATTACACTTTAATTTCATATTCTGAATGATGACAATTGAAAATCAATCTCAAAATGTGGCCTATTTCACCGAAGACCATGATATTTCGAAAAACACTGATAGATTATGGAAAAAATCCTTCTCAACATCTAATAGAATTGGCCAATACTTGATGGAATTCCATAACGGATTCGAGTAACATATTATTGTGAGATTTTCACCTTGCTTTCAATCCAATATAACAGTTGAAGAATCTGACCAATAATAGCCAGGAATATCTTCATTTCGAAACAAAAAACAACAGAATTCAGATGTTCAGCACAAACTGTGGAAACTTAAACTTCTAACCTAGTAATGGTTGGTTTCTATACAGTCGATATTCGACTTTTAGCCTGAACCATTTGAATGAAAGAACTTGCATTTGACTCCGATTTTGGGAAAATAACAGCAGCATGATCATTTCTAGTACCATCGCAAGCATATGAATTCAAAATATGAGCCAAATTTACTTTCGATAACCATATGAAATTTCAACAATATTTTTTGGGTGGTATCTCATTGGAGTAGTCAACATGAATGTAATAGACGTTACTCTGAATACTACTTTCAAAAATCATCATCTTCGTTTTGCCTCACTATACGATCCTGACTTTCCTGAAAGTTCAGTTTGATGTAAACTGAGGGTAGAATTCAATAATCTAACAATGATATTCTTGACCAATCAAGATTATTCTAACTCAACTGCCTTGTAAATAAATCGAAGCCAAAAATAGTTTTTTGTGAACCATTCATTTTGTGATTGATTCTATCCCACGTATACTCAAACAACTTATAATATTATATCCATTTTACTTACTCGAATTCATATTTCCTATCAGTTTTCTATTTTAAAGCAGCATTCTAATTTAATTTGATGTGATCGGTGCCGCACTAAAAATCATAATTGATGATATAGTTGAGTTACTGGAGAAAGAAGGCATTTATTTCCCCAATTCGGATAAAAACTAGTAATCAGTTTCCGCTCGATATTATATATTACAGGGTGGTCTATGATGATGCAATAAATTTTTGAAGTATATTCCTCCTGTTGAACACGTTTTGTAACATTTAGGCGTAATACTTCCGAATGCCCGTTGAATTATTTTTTTTCTTCGATAGGGCTGTTGTATTATAGATTCTCCACAAGATTTTCCTAAATGGAGAAACGAAATACTTCAATACTGAGTTAATTATTATGAGTTGAATAAAATAACGCTGTTTGTACATAGAATAACCTTAACAGTGATAGACTTGGAAGAATGGGATCTATGCAAGAAATATTTTGCACCAATGATTTTGGAATGTGAAATGAAATCAGTCAGACTAGCTCTCCCTCACAGGAACTTTCTAATCCGTACTTTTCTGATTTCAAGTCTCAAGGGGGGTAACCCACAAAAATCACAGTCCATCTAATGCACTATCTTACGATGGTGTTACAACTAGAGCAGTGTCTTATAGAAATATAACAGTTTCGTCATTTAACTATAAGATGACGAGATACAGTTTCAATCATTTCGATAAAAATTGTACGATATGGTAGATAAATCAGTAAGGGATCTCAAGTTTCTCAATTCTTCCAAATAAAAAATAACTTCATGGATCGTTAAGAATCCCAATCAGTTGATGCGAATGTTATATCATCCAATACAATAAAGCTTTGTATTCATATTTTCAAACTTACACACATAAACTTCAACTACTATCTATCGCCACTTCTCTACTTTTCATCTTTACTCATCCTTTCGTCTCAAATTTGGTTGCAAATAATTATGGCTGACACATCACATTCATAAATGTTGGATTACAGACGTATTTGAAACTACGGTTCCACTGTTTGACACACACGAGCTTGCTCTGTAGTAATTTGTTCCATTGTTTTGTTTTTTTTCGGTTTGTTCAGATTTGTATTATCACACACATTTATACAAATAATATATAGTTTCAATGTGCATGCTTTCTACGAACATGTTTAGATTATGCATAGAAGTTACTTTCATGTAAAAACTGAAAGAAAAATCCCTCTCGAATCACCTACTTTCATAATTTCCTATTCAGTTTGTACTTCAAATATTCGTTATGAAATTCAATCAGATATCATTCATAGGAATGCTATACAATATAATATATGAAAGAGTTGCGATGTAAAATTTCCCTAACAAAAAATATTAACGTTCTCAATGGCGAATTTCGAAGTTTCGGAATGAGACACTTGTCTTATTTCCTCATCAGCGGCACTAATTTGATTCAAACGATTTTATGTCACGGAAAAATGTATACTCATATCACGATGGATGACAGTAAATGAAGACATTCATACGATTATTTCATATTGTAACTCTTTATTATATTGTGTAGCATTCCTGTGAATGATATCTGGTATGATTCCATAACAAATGTTTAGAGTACAAACTGAATATAAATGAGACATTTTCGAATAATTGAATATTAATATGAGTAGTTTTTTCGAAAGTACTTTTTCTGTCATGTTATTGAATATTCATGTGAAAGTAGTTGTTTTAGGAGGGTTATTTCTCCCAGTTTATATCTGGAAATATATATACATGAATGATTTGGAAATCTTTATGATGAGTTTATTTCGAACTCAATTGTTTCTTTCCTTCCTTTGACAATTTCCCACAATTTTTGTTCGAATATGGAAAAGTAGAGAGCTCAAGAACTTCTTCCGCAAAAATATTTTATTATCTTTCACGTCTTGTCCAGATTGACATTCATCAACATAATCTAGTTTTTTGTTTTATTCATTTACTCGTTTTGTTTGTTTTGATCGCCTTATGTATTTTCTCATTACCGTCCTGATTTGATCTTCAGTTCAGATTTCAATATAAATGTGATCTTCAGAATTGTTTGAATTTCAAAGTGTTTGCAACTAGACTCTCCCAGCTTTTTGTAAACATCGATAACCACTTTTTTTTCCTTATCATTTTATACGAACCGACACGACTTTGTACGGAAATCATCGCCATGCCCCAAACAATTCACAAAAACATTTATGAATTATACACATAAATCTTGCTCTTCATTGGTGAAAACTGTATAAAAATCCATCAGATTTTATTCTAGATGTATTTCATCTTATTTTTGCGTTTGACTTTCGTGCACCAAAGGGATTTCATTTATGACCTTTTAACTTTTGTGATTAATATGAGGTTGTATTTTACTACTTGGCAATTCGAGAGTTTTGAATGAATTTTATCAATATAAGATATCATTAGTTAACCAGTTTTTCCCAATTAATTCATTCTCCAGCGATTGAAATCCAATGTGAATCACTACTTTCGCACAGGCACCGCTCTTAGAGTGCCTTAAGGTTTATCCTGTAGTGCTTGTGTGTTTTCCAAAAAAAAAAGTTTTGTGGTCCAATAATTTGAAGAAAAGTTGGCTGGGTAACAGGTTCGATTTTTTCCTCAAGAAACAATTGTTTTCTTGCCGACGTTTCGATTTTAATTAAAATGTTCCATGTCGTATTGTGTTGGTGTTGCCTCGAAATGTTGGTTGTTGCAATGATAATACTTTTTTTATTATGTATCTAATATGTTTCATGGTTTTTGAAATACTAATATTAGCAAAACAAAGAAACTACGTTTTGAGCCCTGAAGAGGAGTTCAATCAAATTCGGAACGTCGACAAAAAAAAAAACAAAAAAATTGATCCTCTTACTCAACCAACCTTTCTTCAGAAAAATTATTATTATTGTTCACTGGGTACACCATTTCTTACTGTCCTAATAGGCTATTTTCACTCTACATTAAGCCCCTGTCATGAGAAGAGTAACAAAAACCCTCTGAAACCTAGATCCAAAGCAACTGATTCTGTTGATCTTTTTAGAATCCTCAACTGAGAAGAGATGCACAAGATGTTTACTCATATCCATTTTCTGAATTTTGTGAATCTATTCTTCTACTATGTCCACTAGAAAACACATTCACAGAGTATTCCGTAATGTTGAATTAATATTTGAGTGTATGATTTAATCATTCTGAGAAGAAAACTATTGAAAATATAAATTTTTCATGATATGAAATGACGACAAGCGACGATATTTATCCGAATTTTATTATACGCGTCGTACGTTTTTAAAGATATCAATTTCAAACTTCGCAATCTTATACTACTGATGTTAATTGAAAGGACCAAAACACGCAATATTTCAATGTTTCGGTTCGACGTTTCATTCATGAAAAGGCTATGAAAGGTTTTATTACTTTTCATCAATTCCTGACCTTTTCAATCCTTCCGAAAACATTGTTATTCTGTGTTTGAACATACTTGTCTCAATTTTGATATTTCAGACCATTCAAGAAATATTTGTGGTAATATTTCAAGTGATAAAAGAATTATTCATCTGGAGGAGACTTTTGCTTAAATTTTCAATGAGACCTAATACACATTCACCGTAAATGCATTCTTTCCTTTACAAAATATCAGGAGCGAAGATACAAAAATAAAGTGGAAAAATTATTTCAATTCAATGCAAACCGTTAGAATAATTCAAATTATTGAACGGGTTAGATCTCCAGAGAAGTAACACCCGATGATAATAAAAAAGTCATTCAGGATATGGTACAACACTTCCCATGCCTTGAAACACTCTGTATTTCACTATTCAAAGAATTAAAAATATATTTCTTGAATAATTTGAACGAATGTTTTTCTTTACAAACATCGTCAGTGATGTTCTAAAACATGCGGTAATTTTTATTTGCTAATGGAGCCATACACTATCGAACGCCGGGAATTAGAGTACGAATTTAAAACGTCGTTACTGAAATAACGACCATAATAAACTCACCACTTGAATAGACAATTACTACAAATATTTTGATTGTTTCACTGTATCTTTTTTACGATGGTGTTTTATTACATGCAGTTAGCATTATGAACTTTGTCGAATTTGATTGAATTGAATCAATTGACAGAAAAACTGTTTGCCGGAATTTGCCATAAAAACTGAGTCATCATAAAAAGTGACTGAAAACGTCCCATATTATTACGTTCAGGATTATATTATCTAAAAACGAACAACTCCAATTTTATTCAAAATGCAAACGTAGAAATGGAAATATTCATGGTATTTGTTGAAGAAACAGTAATTCCAAAATAAATTATTGATGATTGAAAAAAAGTTCAGATGTTGAATAGATTCATGGAAAATCAGAAATATTCATGATAATATTCCAGGTCAGATTAACTTATATTTGTCTCACATTGATGAAACATCAGTCAAACTGGTATATTATGTAACGAGACTGTGACATAAGATATTACTCACATTATCTTTTCTTTTGAACGCAAATCTGACCAAAATTCTGAAAAAGCGTGACCCTCTGTTTCATTTTTCATCGTAAAGTTCAAGTGAAAGATAAACCAGCTGAATAAAATGTATTTTCTTCTCGATAGTCATTGAAAAATTTATGAAAAATGAGAAATGATAATTTTCTATACTGAAGTTACTGCAGTTTCGTCCTATGAGGACATTTTCAAACTTATACATTGATGTGAAAGTTTGAATATGTCCTTATAGGAAGAAAGTGCAGTAACTTTAGTTACGAATAAAAGTGGTAAAAAACATAGAAAATGTTTGTATATATCGCGAATGAACCTAATAACGAAACATTGGCGAAACATTCAAGATCAGCTGATGACTATACAGTTTCTAGGGTTTTTTTGTTGAACCTGCTTGTAGAAGGACCAAAGGACCGCAGGTTTCATTGCCTGATATCTGATTTTATTTTATGTTACAACTTTTGGAAATTTTATGTAACGTATATATTTTGTATCAGTGGTATTCTCATCTTCATCAATATTATTCTTCGCAACTGCTACCTTCCTGAGCGAATTATCAGTTTTGCCAAATAGTTTTTACTTTTAAGCGACTAAACAACATTCTTATGCGAAACAGAATTTTTGAATTCTATAAATTGATTTTTGAACAACTGTCAGAAAAATTTTACATAACTGCATCTCTATTGATGCAGTTTTACGTTATCGATTCCCTCTTTTCTGCAATAACTTAACAATTGAAATCAAGTGACTATGGTAAAATATTTTTGTGTGAACTCTCACACTGGTATGTTATTTATTCATTCTGTCCTAATCTGAGCAGTATAGATGCCACATGTTGAGAAAAGACAAAATACAATTGGAAAACTAACATTTTCAATGAATTAGAATTATTAATACTACTATATGGAATACTCAAACTTGGCCATGAGGAATCAACTTTTCCTTTTGTCAGTACAATGAGCCTCATTCTGTTTTTCGTCTTTTATCACCAACCAGAAACTCTTGCGAACTGAGAAAAAGCAATGTCTCACTATTCAATGTGCGATCCCAAGCATGGCCGAAGAGATTGCAGCACAGACTGGCATATTGTTCGGCGACCTGTCCCACGTAGACGCTAAATCCGTTATCAACAGAAAACTCGAAACATCAAAGATAAACTTTGGGCTTTTATCACAAAATGGTACTCTTCAACGTACTCTTCACACAACCTTGTGTGAAGTCAAAGTTCAAAGAAGACTCGAATGCTTCAACTTGATCTGATCTACATTGATGATAACTAAAATACCGTGTTTCATCAATAACAACAAAATTTTGATTGAAATCACAGATACAGTATATACGAAATCAATTCGAATGGCATAAAAACTAAATAGTTACCGAACGACAGTTTCTTTGTATGGCAATGGGCAGCGTGGTAAATTCATACGAGGTCTAATCATTATTTTTATGTGGGAGGTTTCATATGTTATCAACTAGTAAAGTCATCAGATCCGTTACATAAGTCTTTTATTCAGCTGTTCGGATTGACCTCGTATAGACTATACCAAGTAATATTCGTTTTCCAAGCAAAAATAATCATATATGCAAACATGTAGCTCAACATCAATTTGAGACCCCAACTAACGATATGAAGGATCGATATTTTCACAGTCAGCTAGGCGTCTTCAGGGTATCGATGAACCCAGGAGTGATTAGGACTAGTTTGGGAATGTCGTAAAGAACTGGAAAAAATAACGAACAAGAAATGGCCTCTATGAGTAAACGATCAGGTAGTACGAGTAAAATAGCTGATGAAAATGCTAGACACAAACCATCAACTTTTTTTATAGATGTGGTTTGGACGGTAGCCTGATGAGTTGTGCTACACTCTCTCAATCGACCATTGTGTGAACCGGTGGTTCGAGCCGCAAGGTCGAACGATCGATTTTCACTTTCTATCGTCCAACCCGTCTTAGGAATCACATGTCAAAGGGTAGGACCTCGTTAGTCTTTATTTCGCACAAATTCCAACTTTCGAGAGTTGTTTTTTGCAGAGGGGCGACAGCTGGTTAACGGAAAAACAAACATTTTTTTCAAACACGTCCTGAATCAAATGTGAAAGTATCAGAATTTTTGGTTGCGGACAAGATCAGGAAATGGATTACTGAGAAATATAAAGAAAACGGCTCAGGCATAGTTCTGTGGCTCACAGAGACAGGCTTGCCTGGCTGTCTGTGGTGCCATCAGTTCCACACCGTCAGCGGCCATGGACATACTTCTCGAACTACCTCCTCTCCAAATTTCTCTGGAAAGAGAGGCTAGATGGACTGCATACAGACTTGTGCACATCGCCAATTGTACAAAGCAATCTGATGCAGAGTACACTAGTAGACTCTGGCTGACACTTGAAGTCACAGCATTCTGAAAATGACATCTGACTTCTTGCTTTCAACCGTCAACTACGAACTGCCTTATACAGTACTTTTCTCAGAGTAGAGGGGACTGAATCCTCCAGATGAAAAAAATATTAAGAGCAGATAGTTTTTGGTTCACAGGTGGATCAAAGATACCTTCAGGTTCTGATGCAGGTGTTCTCAGTTGGAGAACCAGGACAGTGATATCAACCTGCCTAGGGACCTATGCGACTGTATTTCAAGCGGAAATGTTTGCTACTGAATTGTGTGCGGAGATATGGGTAGAATCCAACCTCACACACAAGTCAATAAAAATTTTCTCGGATAGTCAAGCGGCGTTGAAAGCTCTTGGCTCCTCTAACGTCTAAATTGGTAGCAAATTGCCAAAAACGACTCTCCTCAATAGGGAGGGATTATTGGCCACACAGGCCTGGAAGGCAACGAGGCTGCTGACTCCTTTGCAAAGGAGGGTGCTTCAAGTAGCTTCATCGAACCAGAACCTGTCATTGGCATTGCTTTGGGCTTTGCCAAACAAACACTGAACACCTGGATAGCAAGAATTCTGGCAACATCTTCCAGGATTGGCTCACTGCAAGGCGTTCACCCTTCGAAGCTTGAAACCAAACAGTTGTTGGACTTTAATAGGGATGAACTACGATGTCTAACAGGCCTCCTTACAAGTCACTGTCGTCTAAATCATCATTTGCAAAGACTCGGACTGTCGGATGACAGTGTGTGTCGCCTCTGTTTGGAATATAATGAAACAGCAGAGCATATACTTCCTGCCTGCCCTGCCGTGGATCGAATCAGGTTTTCAGAGTTTAGTAGAACCACACCCTTACTATCTGACCTGAAAGATCACTCACCATATAAACTAATCGGCGTCGTCAAGAAGCTGGGTTTATTTGGTCGAGTTTCAATAGGTGTGAGCCACAATAAACCCTTGCGGGTTGCGGCGGAGGATCGAATATAGACCCACTCACTTTTGACCCAACCTAACCTAATCCAACCTAATCCATCATGTACCAATACTATTATATATTCATCTCTTCCTACTTACTTACACAGTAGGTTCTAATAAATGCCTGACGGAGAACAGCTACTTCTCCGGCTAATACCACGCTTAGGTGCTAATTTGTGCTGATGAGGTACAAAGATAGGTGTCCACCTTGATATGGGCTTCAAATAATATGGTTTGCTGAAAAGGGTACGAACAATAACGTGACGTAAATCTAAATGCAATATAGCGGACCGCTCAAGATGGTCGATACGTTTTTTATGCACCCACACGATATGGGTATCAAATGAAAGGGTTAAACGAAAAAAGAATTGAAAATTTCGAAAAACAAGATGGCGGCAACCCACAAATGTTAGAGATGGTTTGGTGGTGCTCTAACAAATGTAGTGACCGACCATGCAGCGATGACGCATTAAATGAAATGAACAATGAATGAGGGACTTGTTTAGCGACTTGACTTGACTTGACTTGACTTGAATTATTAGTGAAAGGACATTTTCACAAATAATTTTTATTTTACATTTACATTCTCTAACATTTTCAATTCAAATCACAATGCATCACATTACACAAATTGTATGATATAGAAGCTAGTCGCGAAATTTACCTGTTGAGCTAAATAAAAATACGATATGTAACTTGATCTTGATATGAGTAATATGAACAACTAAACGGTTTTTCAATGAGTTAATTTCGAGACAAACTATTATATCAATTAAATTGAAGGGGTTATATTTTTTAGGAGTGATTAATTTTTTGGGAAAGAAAGTTTTTGGCTTTCTAATACTCCATCTTGATACAAAAAAATGTGGGAATCTTCCAAAGAAAGGAAGAAAGCAATCATTTTTAAAAGAAGTAACTCTAAACATAGATGTGTAGACCATTCAAAGACGTAACTTTCAGACACAAA
>WOGR01003475.1:0-15846 GCA_015342045.1 Leptinotarsa lineolata
CGTAAATCCTATCGATATGCAGAAGCTATCTTGTTACGGGGGGCAAATTTTATGGAATCATCTTACTTTTCAATTATTTACAATGGCGATGCATAGACAATAAAAATGACCCCGGTAAGAATTTAGTTCTAACATTTAACATTGTTGCCGTTAGCTCTCAGTTCAATTTGTATATGAGTTACCTTCAATTGAAAATTTTTATATTATAGTTTTGGGTAGACTGACCGATTTTTTTGACGAATCCTTTCCTTTTATGTTTAAAAATGTTCAGATCTATCAATTGATTAACAACCCCATAAAAATAGTCCATCAGGATTGAATGTGGTGATCTTACTAACCATTCGATAGACCTCGTCTGTAAATCGAGGGATTGAGAAATATTTGATGGAGGTATTCCTGAAATTAACGTGCATAGTGTGGAGGTTCATTGTTCTTGCTGCAATATAATTTTGTTAAGAAGAAAGTACTGATTATTATCCGACAAAGAATCAAATTAGCTATAAAAAATATGGAAGTGAACAAAAATTCACAATTTGTACTCTTCGATGATACACACTTCTATAAAACTAAAATTAACCAACTACTTGACAAAGTAGCGAAATAAATTGACTGAAGTGTATTTGTCACAGGTAAAAAATAAATTGCAAATGTTCCTAGGTCATTTTTGTGATATCTTCAACAACGTCTGCTATAATATTGGTAGATTTTTTGAATCAAAAATTCTCCTGGTTTTCCGTTAACCAGGGTTTTCCAAAAACCCTCAGAAGTTGAAACTTGTTCGTGCCGAAGTTTAACAAGGTCTTACCTTTCATTGTGGGATTCTGCTATGTTATCTAAAATTTGTGGTACACATACACCAGTGTTATTTGATTCAAAATTATTTGGCATGTATTGTTTAACCAACAAGCAATTTATTTCTTCTCGGCGCCAAATTTTACGAATCGCACAAATATCCATTATCAACGACTTATATTTTGTAGTATGAAACATTTTCGGATTTTATTCATAAACAAATATATCTTCACAGAAATAAAAGTCATCTAATAATAGACCAAAGACATGCATAAATTTAAATCCCACCGGATGATCCAATGAAATCCACCGGAACATACAAGACAGTCTTGAGACAACTTTCTATACCATAATAAGTCACTTTCCTCCGCTATATTCGATTTGCTAATCAACGTCTTGGGCCCGGCACCATTTCCAAGAAAAACAAAATGGCGGAAGAAGGCCAACGTTATACAAACAATAAAAAACAATTGTTAATACAACACCGACCATTGTCTATCAATAATTAGAAACGTTATTCGGATTAGCATTGCAGAAATTTGATTCACGCTACTAATGAATTATGCAATCACAAATCTCTAATGAGGATGACTCACGATGATAATTTATAATGCCCATTAAGTTGTGGGCTATGGACAAATGACTTCGTAGGCAGGTTGATGTTGATGAATAACTCACGCAGGGCGATTTTTACGGCGAGCAGGTTCATTTGTGAGTTTTGAAAAAGTATGTTGGACTCAGATCAGGAAAGTTTGCGGGTTCGGATTCCACCATCAAATAAGATATCATGCTGGTGGTGATAAAAAATACCAATTTAGTCTAATTTTCAAATGAACATCAATTTTTTTCAATCATACCACTTCACTTCAGTTCGATATTACTTTTTCTTATTCCACATTGGGAAATTATGTTTCAAAGCCAGAACTTAATTATCCAAAATCAACTACGGTTGATTTTGGATAATTAAATACAAGAGTTTTTAAATAACCAACAGAATTTTCTTTTTCATATAAAACTTTGCTGTTATATTCTATCTGATCCTTTTTTAATTCACTGAGTATTGTTTTCATTTTGATATCTATAATTGGATTGATTATTTTCAAGTGCATCTTTATCAGGTATAATTTATATGTAACAAGTGGCTATCACTGGAAACGATTCCGTCATAGGGAATTCGTTTTTGATAAAAAGTATTTGAAATTTTTTATCGCTATTATACTCAAAGTGTTTATATTTTCCCAAGATACCTCTTTCCTAGTATAATAATCATCTAGGAAATTATATATTCGCTTCGCCGAAAAAATTATTATTAAAAAATATATATACCTATTCCTTTTGACAAATAACATGTTTTTGAGAACGGGAAAATTTTTTTTTGAAACTGGTCAGGTTTATATCACAACTTTTCGAGGTGAACTTTTCAGTTTGACATTCATTGAACTTGAGAGTAGTTTTTCTGTAGATCTACTCGTATTATTTATTATGAGATTGTGGGAAAATTACCTCCAGAAGATTATTATCTTCTGGAATGAGGAAAATTAATCATTAATCGACCAAACCTTTGTCTTCAGAAATTTAACGGCCACGCATTCTGAAGGGAAGTTGTCCAGTGCTTTCATCTTGTAAATAATTGTTATAATAATATGTGTAGCTCAAATGTAGCTGATATCTTTGAAGCCTTTACAGCTTTTTGTGACTGCTTTAATCAACTGCATATTCACAAGTTCTTTGTGAAAATAATTTGATACATGTGTGCAATTGACATTCTGTCTATCATATTCTTAAATAAATTGTATCAATAAATCTTATATGTTTTGAGAGACAATGTTCTGGTGTGGAAAAAGTGATTTCAACTCAACGGTTTTGGGAATCTTTGTGAAAATATGTCAGTTTTTGATCCTGCTTCAAGTTCTAATGTCATCAGTTGAATTCAATTGAGAAATTTCCATTTTATATTAGTTGTACCTATTTCAGTTTTCTTTCCATTCAATTATATTTATTTTAAATTATCCAATCATATACATTTATTTCAATAACAAAGTTGAGCATTTCCTTCTCAACTAGCTGAAATTAAAGTATATGTATTGATCCTAATAGATTTTTTGCATGATTTGAAAAAACTCTGATTCCAAGTCATTCATTTGGAAATGGATATTCCAAAAAACAAAAAGTCGTTAAACAGTAGATACTCAGCAAAGATCGCACTATTTGGAAAAAACTTTTTCAGGTATAAAATTGTGTCATCCCTAAACCAAAACATCAACTTTACGTACTATTTTTCAGGTATCTATATCTATGTCAAATAGAAAATTAGAAATTATTTTTTTTAATTGTAGAAAATAAAGGGGTTTCTAAAACAAAAACCAAATATAAATAACTGTTTATTTAAATAATATAAAATCTGTATGTATTCTAAAAGTAAGGCACTATACAATGGCAATATAACATTAAAGAAGCTTCAACGCTTCCCATGACTAGAAAATAATTCGACGCATTCACCAGCGAGACTATGTACAAGATATATATATTAACTCTTCCTAACCTAACCTACTTGTGGCATTTGTACAAGATCCTCAGTCTTTATCATAAAAGGCACTGTGAGTTATAAATACTGCAGGGCACCAGTGGGAATGTATACAAAGAAAAACAATAAATAGGAAATAACAAAACTAGCACATCTTCTCCAGGTGCATCAGCGTGCACCCTCCCTCTGTGTGCTTCGTCAGCAAAGACATCCTCGAGAAGGTTTTGCTGCAGGTGGAGCAAGAGTACTTCTTGACATCAGAGTGGGTCTGCAAGTGGGCTCTGAGGTTCGATCTGTCTGCGAACGCTCTGTTACAGTACGTGCACGAGAAAGGCTTTTCTCCTGTATGGGTTCGTATGTGGCCTTGAAGCAGCCACGGCCTGGAGAACGCTTTGCCGCAGATGGTGCATTTGCAAGGCAGGGTGTGGGTGCGGATGTGCATCTTGAGGGCTCCCAGAGAGACATAGATCTTCTCGCAGTACTTGCAGCTGAAGGACTTTTTGGGACCGTCACCTGCAGCGCAGTGGAACTGTCGGTGCTTGGACAGTCCTGAGAAGGTGGAGTAGCTTTTGCCACAGTCCGGACACTGGTGTCTGATGCCTTGCCTCCTCTTCTCAGACAAATCTTCCGCAGAAGGTACCGTTTGGGGAGGTGGTGATGTGGTGGAAGAATTGGGGCTCAACGAGCTTTGGTCCATCGAAGAGTACACGGTGGGCCTCAAAGCCAGAGGCTGCAAAGGCTGCTGCATCTGGTGTGGTGGTGACAGGGAACTGTCGCTATACGGCGAAGTGGGCCCCATATAGACGCTCTCATGATGATAAGGGTACGGCATGTAAGAGTGATGGTAGGCTGGGTGGTACATCGGTGGTGCTACACTTCTGTGCCATGTCTGCGGAGCGTACTCCGGGCTAATTGGTATCGGATACTCCAGACGAGGTTCAACTTTGATCGGGGGTTGGTACATGAAGTGTGTTGGTGATGGTGACGACATCGGGGGTGACGCTGGGGGTGAATCGATCATCGATGATTGGGGGGACGCTGATGTGGATAGCGTAGGGGATGATGGAGGCGAGACTGAGTCCAGTCGGCCGGTTCTGCTGAGATCTTCCGGTTTGGTGGA
Organism: Leptinotarsa lineolata; assembly: GCA_015342045.1. NCBI lineage: Eukaryota > Metazoa > Arthropoda > Insecta > Coleoptera > Chrysomelidae > Leptinotarsa > Leptinotarsa lineolata. The sequence goes on from WOGR01003475.1 coordinate 4,437, forward strand.
GAGGTTTTCCGGTTCTTCTGAAACAAGAGAAAGAGTTGGTTAGTGAAAGTAGTTATGGGGTTAATAAAAGTATAATAAGAAAGATAAGAAGAAATAAATTGTAAAACTTGGTATGATTAGATATTAAAATGAAGTAACACAAAATATTCTTTATAGATAATTGTATAGGACAATCAAATCATAAAGCTTTTCTTTGAAATATCATCGAGTGCACAATTACAATTTGGTTCACAATTAATATTGAGAAATATTGACAAGTATTCAAACGGCAGTAGGTACTTATAAGTTTGAAAAAATTGAACTAAACTGAACATTCCTCTCAAATGAAATCATGTTTCATCATATAAAGAATGAATTTTTTAATTGAAAAAACATTTATAACGGTACGAAATTTCTGAGTCATATAAGAGCGATTTATTTTAGTTTTACTCAAGAAAATCGCACAAAGTTTTATCGAATTTTCAGTTGAACTCTTCGATATTTTCTGTATTACTTTTAATAAAATTACTATCAACTCATCTGAGAATCTTGTATGGTTCTGTAGAAAATTATAGTATCAACATTTTCTCCAGCATGAATTTTATAAAATTTTTCCAAAACCGATTTCTGTATAACATAAATCAAATATATTTTTAAGTAGAATTCATTTTCATATAATTTCTTCATTATTGATTATTATTATAGTTATCATCATTGTAGGATGATAAATCTCCAAGCATATTTTTTTAATTTGGATGAAATAAGTATTTTTTAGGCGAAAATATTCAATTTTAAGCTAAGGTCCTAGATGTCCTTCGAATTCAAGATACTCATTTAGATATAGAATAATTTTAAAATGATCTTTTGAAAAAATTAAATTCAAAGGAACACGTTACTCAGAAATGAAATATTTCAATTTGTAAAAGCAAGAACATTCTTTAAATGGATATTATTTTACTCCCTTTTTTATGAATGACAAATATCAGAAAAACAAGAGAACATTTTATGAATAAATCGAAACCAAAACGTACCAGGTATGTCATCATACACAATCGGCCTCTTTTTCAAGGGGCAATGCGAATAGTTCTTAGCCATGATAGTAACAGGCATACTCCAATAAACGAAATCACAAAATATAATCCAATAAATAAGGCACAAGTCTCGAGAAACGCACAACAGTTCGTTCGTACACACTCACTACAACTGTTAACTCAAGGCACGTTACGACGACTCGAAGTCTCAGTAAGCTCTGGCTGGAATCGACCCACTAGCGAGTTATTAAGGATTTTCCCTCTGCAGAACCTGCACGTGCCGGACTACCAATCACAACGCTGCTCAGTGCGGTGGCCCAATAGAGTGTCCGTAGTCGGTGGAAGGGGAACGAGCAGGTGTGCTTCTGAATAGTACTCAATAGGCTATGGTAAAAACAGTTGATTGTTAGGTGGCTTATGTTCAATGACAAGCTGATTTTTTATGTGTTGATTTTCGTAATAGGCGCTCGGGCCGTACGCTGCAAGTTGCGTAATTTGCTCTCTTTACACTTGGATTTTGTTTTGGCTAGAGATGTCGACGGGGAGGTAGAACAGTTACCTGTTACCTGATATGTGTGTTCTGTATGTCTATCCGTTTTGCACGGATTTGTGTGGCTGGTTGTGAGTCGTCGATGTTGTTTGGTCTGGTTGCGAAATTATACCGTTTCGTTGTTTGCGATATTTAAAAATATCGTAAATTTAACGGGAGGATTTCACAGAACAAGTCAAAGCCTAAATCACTGATTTAGGTATATAGAAATATAAGTGCGAATCATAATAATCATCAAATTATTCGCAAGGTTACAAGTTGAGCACGTGTGAGTAATTATTCGATAAGAGAGGCCTATTTAAATTATTTCAAATATTTTTGCTCTCATCAAGAGAAATGCACTTTTCTGGGGAGCAATCAACATTTACCTAACTACCTATTTTTCACCGAGAATTCGTATTAAATGTAATAATCATAAGATTCTGTTGGGACTGGGAATCGTTGTGAAAATAGGTACCTAGGTATATACCACATTCTTTTGCTCTCGAATTCGTCGTTCTATCTACCTACAAGAACATTGTTGTCCTCAATTGAAGTCAACCAAGATATTTCAATGTTATATCAAGCAAACCTATTTCAATTCATTTCATCCCATTTTTGCGAATTCATTATAGTTCATTTATTGATTCAAATAATGGTATTTATTGTCTTCTGAAAAAAACATTCTACAAATTTTTGTAGTCAATGAACTGTGTCTGGCAAAACATCGCACCATTTGAAAAATCTGTTTTTAGATACCTATATATAAGATTTGGAAGTAGATGTTGGAAGTAGGTATATATGACTTCGAAAAAAACCCAATAGATCGAATTTTTGATATATCTGTGAAGAAAATAGTTTTTTTCTGCAATTTTTGTTTCCATCTTATCCTATACTATCATCCTTAATGTACAAAGTTGGACTATTAGTCAGCTTGGCGAAAACAGTTTTATAATTTTTCATTAGTTTATTATGCAAAAGGAATATGTACAAATAGTTACCTATTTGGCATCTTATTTTTTACGGATGATTTTTTCTTGTTATGATAGAGAAAAATGAAATTTTACTGTGGTGTGTATATTGTATCTAATAATTACATGCTATATGAATGTTATGAATTAGATTTAAATTAAAATGCCTAATTTTTATTGATTGGGAAGAGCTCGATATAGATCAGAATATAGATCAAAAAATAATGAATTACTATACAATAGCCTTTTCAAGCATGTGAAGACATGCCTGATGAAGCTATTGTATAGCGGAACACGTATTGCGTGTTTTGTAAAACTCTTTAGTGAAAATCTCACAATAAGTGTTTCTTGAATATATTCTTCATTTCTTCTTTCGACTGATTACCTGAAGACATAGTTTTTGTAGTCTTATAAAAACACATTACTCAGTTCACTTAAGTGGAAAAATAAACTCATTCTGAGCCTTGAATACCTATATTATACACTGTGGAAAAGTTCCATATAGATATCAATTTTACTTGACCCTGTTTAAAGTGCAGGAATTTGTGAAAACTGTGAGAGTGTTACTATTTTATTTATTAGAAAATTATATTACAAAGAAAACGTCAAATTATTGTTGTTAGATACTATAAACGCATTCCACTTATTGAAAATAGTGAAGGTTCCTTTTATTCCAGTAACTCGCCATTGATTTGGAAAAAAATACATCATGGCACTTGAAATGAATTCAGTATTTCTTAACGAAGATCTTTCGTCAAAATAATACCAAAACGTATTGGGTATTGGGATTCATTCAAATATGATTGAGCATCATCATAAACTTTATCTAAAAAATTCTGTATACCACTATTGTGAGGACTAGTTCTTTATTTCGTTTTTATTATATAAAAATATTTGAAAACTTTGATCATCATCATATACAAAATCACTCACAATGAAGTGTAAATTTAGTACCTATACTTCATGGATTTTCATCAATATTTTCTATGACTGATATTACGGTTTTCGGAATAATTCTCGAACTGTAGCATATACGAAAAAGTCTAATGAAGTACTGTGTTCACCTTCTCAGTGGGAATTAAAAAAGTTTCATGAGTTTTTTTCGATATGTTCAGTATTTAATTCCAACTAGTCATATAAAAAATTTTTTCGAAGGTGCCTACTTTACACAATTCGTAAACTACCTATAGATTTCACAGTAAAAATGTATATAGTGTGTTAAAGCCAAATGGAATAAATTCATTATTTTGGTTACTGTGCATATTTAAAAAAAATCCCGAAAAAATTCTACTCCTACCTTCAACCCCAGTCAAATGACAGGTAGGTACAACCCCCAATTTTTAAAATAAGGAGTTTAGGCTTGTGATATATCATATTAAGGTCTCTTCATTCTCTATTCAAAAATGTTATCGCTTTCAAGTTTATTGCAACAATTAAGATGAAATAAATTAAAATCAAGTGGTTACCGAAATTCGATAAAATACACTCAAAACTTATTGCATTATATGTTGAGGTATGGATAATAAGAAAGTAAGCAAAAACCATAGCAATGTTCTTTTTAGATGGTGTCCTTTAAAAAACTGTAAATAATTTCCGTGGCAGCGTTAGTTTAAAACGCCATGTCAAATTGATTTTTATGTTACAACAGTAGTTGTCAGTATTTTAATTTGAGTTTGAAGTTCGTTAACTTCTACTCTGACAAATGGTTAGAATAACGGTAATACATTGTTTTTGTTGTTATAAAATTGTTCATTCCGTTAACCAGCTAACGAACGTCAACGCTCAGAAGTCGAAACTTGTGCGAGCAATGGATTAACGAGGCCTTACCTTTTAACGTGCGATTAACCAGCACGGTGGCCCGGCGGGGAATTGAACTCCGGTCTTCCGCTTGGAAGGCGGATGTGCTAACCTCTACACTACCGTGACCACGACCATAAAACAACAGTTTTACAAATGATTGGTTACGGAGATAAAACCAGAAAACAACAGGAAGTAGCTTGCCTATTTCATGAGAAATTTTCTAATTTACCGCTCAAATCTCCAGGAATAATAAGCAAACTAGAGAAGCAGTTTTGAGAGTTTGGTCATGTGGGACAGATAAAAAATGCAGCTGGCAAAGCAATGAGTGATGAACTTAAATTAGATGTGATGTTTGAGTTTGAGGAAAACCCACATATACCGAGTAGACAGGCATCCACTACATTCAATGTTAGCTATACATTGATAGTGAACATATTAAATGAAAATAAAATGCATCCCTATAAAATGATACCTGTTTAGGAGCTTATGGAAGACAATTTTGATAGGACTTATTTTCGTGAGCAAATAATGGACATGTTGGGTAACAATATCATCCAATTAAAAGACGTTATGGTTTCTGATGAGTGTACTTCTTCTCTTAACGGTTATGCTAATCGGCAAAATTGCCACTACTGGTCAACGGAAAATCCTCATTGGATGAGAAAAGAACACACGCAATACCCTCGAAAGGTTAATGTTTGGGCATGGATTGTAGGAAACCATAGCATTAGTCCCTTTTTCATTGAGGCAACTTAAATGGCAATAATTATATGGTACTATTCAAGTTCCAGTGAATACGATATAGTTTCAGCAGGATGGAGCACCACCACATTAGCAAGTTAATGTCCAGGAATACCTCGATACATTTCCCAATCGGTGGATAGGGCGGCGAGAATCGATTGAATAGCCAGCGCGATCACCTGATCTTTCATCATTAGATTTCTTTTTTTAGGGATATGTAAAGAGGAATGTGTACAAAACGAAACCTTCAGAATTGAATGACTTAAAAGAACGAATAACGCTTGTAATTAGGTCGGTCACGCCTGATATGTTAAATAATGTTAGAAGACAGTTTTACTTGAGATTAGGATGTTGCCAAGACGTTCGCGGTGAACATTTTGAACATCTACTTCGTTAACATCCATAGTTCTTTTTCGTATTCTACATTTCATTTCGTTTTGCATTATATTTTAGTTTTTGAGTATATTTTATCGAATTTCGGTAGCCACGTGAGATCAATTTATTTTATATTGATTGTTGCAATAAACTTGAAAGCGATAACATTTTTGAATAGAGAATGAAGAGACCTTTTAAACGATATATCACAAACCTCTACCTCCCATTTGAAAAAAATTGGGGTTGTACCTGTCATTCAAAGGGGGTTGAAGGTAGTGGTGGCATTTATACGCTGAAGAATGTCAAATTATAATTTGAATTTGACGTGTTTTGGTATTTTTTAAAAATATGTACAGTAACCGAAATAATGAATTTATCCCATTTGGCTTTTACACACTGTTTAACACTTTTTTATGGGAATCGATTAGAACTTTTATTTCTCGATTCTAAACAACTTCTCCATATAGCAATCATGAAAAAGTCGGGGTCTGCTTTAACTCTCTAAAGGTGGTAGTATAATTAATTGACAGTTGTGTCAAAGATATTTTTCGGGCTTTTTAACCATCGCCTGCAGGTTTTTATGTCAGGCGTTTCGTCTACTACTGCGATAGATATTATCAAAGGTGATGATTTAAAACCAGATGCAAATTTCAACTTTGTAGTTTCTGCGTTGAGAAGAACTCGAGTACTTCGACCGTTAACTGATCGTCTTTGATAATGCCTACCGTAGTAGTTGAAGAAACGTTAGGCATAAGGACCTGCAGAACAATGCAACAAAAAAACCGGAAAATAGGATTGACACAGTTGTCTCTGGTCGTGAAAGTTCACACTCTTCAATTGAGAGTTAGTAGATGATACAGAACCTTCTTCGTTTTTTCTTTCATTCACAGTATCAAAAACTTTATCACTCATAACACTTGTTTCGCTATTTGCGTAACGCATGATATGTCCAAAGCATACGTGTTCCAGTACATTCAGCTAAGGTACACAAAATCGTGTTTACCTTGATCTCGAACCCCCTCCCCGACCGAACTACCCCTCGCCTTCACCGCTGCACGCAAAGGGCGCATATCTGCACATGTTCCGAGCATCGAGCGTGGTGGTGCAGAATGCTGCGGCCAGGTGAAAGGAGGGGTAGGAAAGCATTTACCGCCCCATCTGGAGGGTGCCCTTCTGTAATTCTGTCACGACGCCGTAACGGTCTTTCCAAAACACAGCTGGCGGTGCAATACGCGTGCCAATGCACTTTGTGTCCGATCTTCGGGATTGATGATGGAAATCCTTGATGGGGGTTGAAGAGGAATATTTATGAAAATATTTTGTCGATGATGAAATCTACATTGTTAAAAATGAGTGTGAATTTACAGGAGAATTACACTGATAAATAGGGAAACTTTCACAATAACAACAGTATAGGTACTCGAATAATCACTATCAATTGTTAGAATATGTATGTACTATTTGTGATTCTCATTGAAAATTACATTATATTACTAAATTGGGGAATAATTTAATAATAATATTATAATTAATGATATATTTATTCCGAAATAGGTTTACACCCACAAATAGAGAAAATACAAATAAAATTAGAGGGTATAAAGAAAGATTCAGATTATAAAAAGAAAAAGAAAATGGAAAACAATCATATAACATCGAATTTTTAATAGTTCTCAAAATAAAATGTTTGCTGTAATGATGAATATTGCACAGGTCGGACACCTTATTGAACAACTCACACATTGCAGTAAAAATAAAATTGTAAAATTACATAAAAAATCGTTAAATTATGTATGTATTCGATTCGGTATAATACACACGTGATGTAAATTTCATTACATGATAATTTATGTGAATATACTCATTAAATTCGTCATAGTTGTCGTAAAATTACATGAGTTTTTATGGAATCGTATTGAAATTTCAATGATGTGTGCATTTTACATTATGATATCACACAAAAAATGTAAATTTACTGATGAAATTTCATTGTAGAGGGTCCAATTTTGTGATAGTACATTTTAAATATTTAAATTTCAGTAGTACGTTTCAGTTTGATATGTAATTTTACTTGCATGATCTGTGCATGATCTACGTATCTTTGTTTTTACTTTCCCACTTTTTTTGTATATTGATGCAGGAGTAGAAATCTAAAAAGATTTTCAACTAAAAATAATCCCCCCTAAGAAAATATTCTCCTTTCAATTCAAAATTCCATAATTTCAACATATATTTTAAAATTCTGTTCATCTACCAGAAATTCGATTTCATAATTAAGTTCTCTAATGAAAAAAATCAGGTTAGTATAATATAACAAAATCTAGGCAATAACCTAGCCATACTTTTAATAACATTCTAAGTCATAGTGAGTCGAAACTGCAAAAATTAATGAACGCAACGTTACTTCTTCGCATTCCACGTTTGAATTTACTGTTTTGCCTCATGAATTTTAGTATATCACTCAAAATTCACTACCAGTTGGGAGTTTTCACAAATATTGATTTTTCCACTGTTTTTGGGAATTAATGTATGAAATATAATTATAATCCACAAATATTTTGAATACCTGAATTTTCCATTTTATATCAGACATTTTTTCAAATTCGTTTCATTTTAAATAAATATAGCAGATACAATGTGAGGTAGTGATTTTTTCAGAGAGGGGGTGATGAATATCCCCCAATATCAAATGTTAGAAATCTGTTCGAAATCTACTTTTCCCGGTTTCTATCTATTCAAGGAGAGTGGCATGCAATTCATCGAGGGAAATTGGCATATTCAGAAATCCATAGACCTTTGTATTAGGCTTTGGCTCTTTGTCCTTCTGAAGATAGGAACTATTTGCGCCCTTTTAACGTTAAGAAATTCAATGAGAATCACCGATACTCAACAATCTCGAATAGAATTCGAACGTCAAAATGTCACTGTTATTATTACTATTATTACATGCCCTTCCGTATAGTAAACTAAAAATATCAACTGGATTAGTATAAATTGTGATTCATCAAAACCAAATTCGAATAACGGTGACAATGTTTCGAATATTATATCATATACTTTTTCAGATTATGACTTAATTGCTCCGAAATACTACTGACTTTCAAACAATTCTGGAAGCTGACAAATCCTAGTACACAAAAAATAGGCAAAATATTGTAAATATGTCAACTAAAAATTAAGTTCATCGGGGATTTCCGTGCACGTTAAAAGGTGAGACCTCGTTAACCCTCAGCTCGCACAAGTTTCGACTTTAGAGGATTGTCTTTCGTGGGAGGTGACAGATGATTAACGGAAAAAGTGATGACTAATGATTGATATATATTCAGAAACAGAAATGATAAATTAGTTATAAATAACAGCAATAATACTAAATGTATTGTATTTTATTTGAAGGTAGTAACTGGACAACTAAAAGTTCATGGGAAATATACAGGATGGTCCAAACCATAGTGTCAACAAATACAATTTTAATTCCTTCAATCGACGGGTAGGTACTAAATCTTTTCTTTCCGGTTTTTAAAAGTTTTATGTTTTTTGAGAATTTTTTGAAGGTTACACTTAGAAAATAGATGTCTCGTTTGTTATCAAAAGTAAGTACATCTTTTCAGTACGGTCTCAAGGACGCCATTCTTTTTCTCGTATACATACAATGAAGTTCATTTAATAAGTATCTCCAATTCATCACATTTTGTCTATTAAGTACATCAAAAATGTTACAGAACAGTTGAACTAGAGAGAAAACTCAAACCGCCTCCAAAATAATTCCATGAAATATAAAAATAACGATAGAAAGAAAATGGTGTTACATGATCATATATATTTATTAGAAAACCATTACAGAAATATCGACATCTTACAAAATCAAATTTAGTTTTCTTGATTTCTTTGCAGCGAACAACTCAATTACCTCCTCGGTGTCGATGTCAATTCTACGGTGGATTAACATTAACGCTAAACAGTTTAGTCGTTCCTGGCTTGTGGAGATTCTTAAATAAGTTTTGAGGCGTTTTAGAGAAGAGAAAGTCCTCTCAGGGGTACATGTGGAAACAGACAGTGTCGTCAAGATGTTTGAAAGTTTGTGAATGTTTGGAAATAAGGACTGGTTGCATTCCTCGAGAGCTTCTATAGCACATGTTGGTCGAACTAGTTCAGATTCTTCCAGCCATTTTATCCACCACATGTCTAATTCAGCATTCACAAAGTCCCATTCTAAATATTTTTTATAGAGCTCAAAGGAATCTTTTTGATATTCACTATTGATTTGTTCTTTGCAACACACAGGAGGAATTAAAATATTGAGATGATAATGTGTGCGATTTTGGAATCTCGACTGAAGCTGATCAATGAAATCATCCAAAAATGGAATCATTATAGTAATTCTAAAATAAGTTTTAGGATCTTTTTTGTTGTAGTTTGCCCTCTTGGGGTGACGTTATTCGTGGAATTTTAATTTCTTCTATTACAGTACAGAGCAAATTCTGTACATTCTGGAAAAGTGTCGCAAATTGTGAATCAATATTTTGGCGAACATCTTTAATAGTCCTTATGATTAAACGACATATTGTAAAGCTGCTGCCAAATCGCAAATGGGAGATTGAAGTATTTTGCATAGTGTTAGTGTGTATGGGAACAACATTTCTAAGCAACTTAAGCTTATAACAAAATCACTTGAAATGACTGTTCTCAGAAAAACATTAGCCTTTGACGATGTTTCACAATCCATATCAGTGCTCAAGTCGGCTAGTGTATCAACAATAGCTTTGAAGATTTCCTTGAATGTTAACAACCCATCATGATTTTCAACCCAACGGGTCTCGCACATTGCCGTTAGTCATACAAGGTCACATAAAGTCAATCACCAGAAAATCTGGAACTGAGTCCACTTGTTGAAAAAGGCATACTTTGCTGTGTAACGCTGGGACGGATCGCGTTTTCCATGAAACGTTTTAATTCTTCCGGACTAAAACATCTCCCATATCTAATATTTACCGTCAGTCACAGCACCGTACAGCAATAATTCTTAATGAATGCATAATATGCATCGGTTCGAGGAAGTCCTCGCAAACCTCACTCAGAACGCCTCTGTTCTCCCCGTACGCGATCGCGTCCAGATAGATGACTCACGCCGTACTCGTAATTAAAACAAATGAACAAATCGACACCTTGTTGGTCGCTTCTTTGCGTAACTCTAAACTTTTTCGAATCGAACAACAGATGCGCGTTTGTTTGAATATGTGTGTGTGTGGAACATCTGCCGTCGTAAACGATTTTCGATTACGTGTAATTTGATGTGATTTACATAGGAAGAAGGTCAACATACTGATGTTTACATCACGTAATGACCGGTACCGGTGTGGGTACTGCAGGGAGGGCCGGAAAATCGAGCGGTTTTCCTGTTTTGTCGAATAATTGGATCTATCATCGGTCAGACTGACCGATGTCGTAGCTCGAAGTAAAATCGTACAAAATGTTAGTCTAAGAGCCAGTGGCCGGCAAACTTACCATACGAGGACTTTTGGAAAAATACGGTGAATTTTCATTTTCCTCAAAAAATATTTATGAACTCATCAATTTCTATTTTGTTCCGTTCCAAGTAGTCCTCTCAGACACTTGTGCCAGCGCTTTTTCTAATTCTCGAAGCAGTTCTGATATACTTTTTGGTATGTGATAGGTATCTCAGCGATTTTGTTTTATAATCTCAATCATAGCAAAACGCCGTCTTTTCATGGGTCTCTTCAATCTTGGAAACATGATAAAGTCGCAGGGGGTCAAATTTGGTGAATACGGTGGCTGGGGCATGATTACGGTTTTGTTTTTGGCCAAAAAATTACGAACAAGCCCTAACGAGTGAGCAAGGGCATTAACGTGATGCAAAAGTCATTAATTGTTTTTACACAAGAGCGGACGTTTTCTTCGTATTGTTTTTCGCAAGCGGCGCATACCTTCAAGACAATACACTTTATTGATCGATAATCGAAGAAAAC
>WOGR01003476.1:0-19962 GCA_015342045.1 Leptinotarsa lineolata
GACTTCACAGTCGTTTCACGAATTATTTCACAGTCGCAAATATGAATTTTTCCAGTTGACTTGATTTTTTCAAACGGAAAGGGGGTGACTCGTCGGATTTTTGTGTAAGATCATTTTTTTACGAATAATTTGATGCCATACACTTTCACTTCATTTTCTTTATTTTTCTGAATAATTGCAATAAACGATCATACCTAATAACAAGTAATACGTATTCGGTATACCTATACACTAAGTCCTGTTATTCTAGTTATCCGTGACAAACAATTGAAGCTGTTGCTAGGACTACCTAAACAAATAGCCTAATGAATATTCTCTCACTTCTGAAAATTTATTTGTTGTGTAGTTTATAATTAGACACGGCAAATTATACTAGAAACGAGAAAATTGTCATGTTGCTCCGTAAATTTACGGAGAAACAAAAAAGATTGCAACTGATACAGCTCGAATTTTTGCCTTATTCCTTAGGAGAACAGTGCAATTTTAAGGAAATTTCAGTGGGGTAATGCAAAAGATTAATAATTTAATGGCTACTCAGTTGCAAACAGTACAAAATAGTAGAAATACTAGGGTAGTTCCAAATATATCGCAAACATTGTGGAATTTTCATGGAGATAGAAATAGGTTTAGGGCATTAGATTGGTTGAAGTCAGTTACAACTAGTATACTAATTTACAGAGTTCGGATGAACAAACCGAACTCATAGTTGCACAGTAACATCTGAGAGGTCCTGCAGCAAATTGGTTTCAAAATTTAAATTTGAAGATATTCACATGGATTATTTTTGAAACGAAGTTCAGATTAACGTTCGTAGGTACATTGAGTACCGCTGACAGATGGGAGCAAATGAGGAAAAGGAATCAAAAACCAGGAGAAACTATTGCTTCATATTTTCATGATAAAATGAGACCATGCGGAAATTCAGATTTGACTGAAAGTAAACTAGAAATTTTAAAGAGTTTGATTCGAGCTGATATAGCAGGGAGTTTAATAGTAAAAATTAATAATAATCAAGATGAATTATGGTCAGATCTTTCAGTATTAGGAAAAATTTATGGAAAAGAAAATCACGAAAGGAATCAGGTTCAGTTTAGTAAGCATGACAGGGAAAGTAGTAGGGATAGAAATGATAGAGATAGAAGTAATATTGGATTTTATAATTGTGGAGATAATGGACATTCAAAAAGTCAGTGTAGTAAAACAAGAACCTCTTTATGTTATAAATGCTTCAAGCCTGGACATATCAAACGCAATTGCACCGATACCACTCAAACATTAGATGTAGCTTCATTCGATGCGTGCAAATCTCACACTCTTAAGCGATTCATGTGTACAGTAAAAGTCAACAATGTACAGTACCAAGCTCTAATCGATCCAGAAAGCGCAGTTTGTACAACTAGCAGTGAAGCAGCGCAGACAAAACAAATTATTCAACCAGGAGAATCGAAGTTGTCCGGTTTTGGAGGGTCAAAAGTTGATAGTCTTGGTACAGTCACAACCAGAATCGAGTTGGGATATGTTTTTGTTGACGAGGTGTTCTTATGTGTAGTACCAGCTGAAGCTCAATCCGTTGATGTAATTTTGGGTCGATAGCATATGTTCGGAAAAACGATGTTTTGTCATTATATTGGAGGGACGAGTTGCAGTTTTCCAGAGTCGAAAAACAAACTTCAAATAAGACAATCTTTGTCATAGCTAGAGAGAAGTCGTAGTTCCAGTTGAGAATCCAGATAAACTGAGACCTGTCATAATGAAGAAACGCCAGAAGTTCTGGAAAACATCTTCAATCATGAACACAACTAGCAGTAGTCGAGAACCCGTAACAGCTGACAAGTTGATAGTTGAACAAAGAACTGGCAAGAATATAATTGAAAGATTTTGTTCACGACGCTCCAAATCTCGCAGTTTTCGCTACAAATCAAGGGTGAGAATCCGTCACAAATCCAGAAAAAGTTTGTCCAGAGTTAGATTCAGAGACAGATACCGTAAGACAATAGATAGGAAAAGGTCTCGAACTAGAGGTAGCGGTCGTAGATTCTCATCACCAAGTGTCCCTAAAAAGCGATGGTCTATATCTAGAAGCAGTGAGAGACAAAGAAGAGAGAGTCGTCTTCCAGAGCGATTAAGAAACAATTTCAATTTATTTGATTGCAATGTTGTTTTTTTATTTCATAGATTTAGTTATTTTCTAGTTATTTTAATTTACTTAGTTTAGAAAGACAATAGTCTTCGGGTGATGACTGTCCTTCTGAACCCTTTTCAATTTTGTAATCTTTATTACCCCTGAAGATGATCAGCAATATTTGTTAAATTCCTTGTATATATTGTTTTTGTATATTCTCTAGGTCATTTCAAGGATTCATAAGTGATATACGATGAATATATTTTCCAAAAAACTTCAAACAACATATTTGAAGTATGGAATATAATACCATGTATTCGAAGTGACACAATTCCAAAATTTGGAATGAGAAGTTCTTCAATAAGATATTCATTCATTATGATTTGAATAAACTATGAACTATTTTGATAATATTACACGATGCAATATTGACTCTCTGAAATGACATATCAATTGGTCGATATATTCATGTTGAATTATTCAAACGAAGGATATTTTACTGTCATTATAATCGCTAATGTTCATCAACAATTATAATTCACAATGAGCATAGGTAAACTATTGTCATATCCAATAATGTAATAAATTTCCGACTGATTTCATCAGTGACGATTAAGTATGTTGATGGAATAACTGCAATTTTAATTTGTTTTCTTCAATTTTAGCACAAGGATATGGCACAAGCGGATCCTTCAGTAAAAGTTTCAGTAAGTATTATCATTCCAAATTATAATTGTATTTTGTTCTTTCCACAGAATAAAGTAGAGTAGAGTGATTTATTAGACTACTTTATATACAAAATACATTTATGGCAAGTCATATATACTATATACTATAGATACTATGTCAGACACTTTGAATGAATATATCAATAGAAGAATATAAAAAAGTCAACAAATGTAAAAACAGGCTTTACCCCAGCTCCACAACATGAATCATTTTTCAAGAACTATGAATTGACCAGCTACAGTAGCATATTTTTCGATTCTGTAGAAACAATGTTCGAGAAGATATCTCTTGATATTTTTTTTGAAATTTCTGAAATCCAAAGATTCAACTGAGGAATGGAGACAGTTGTATAAATTCAAATTTACGCAGTTTTTTTCAACTTGTATTATTCAATAGACATGCGGATCTTCTTGAATAATCATGATTGTGAGAGTGTTTTGGAAACATCTCAATATTCTTGTGAATTTCCAACAACACAACATAAATATATAATGTAAGAAGTGGCATGATTACAAATCGGTTAAAAGGGGTACGACAGTGTTCCCTATATCCTACGTTTGCCATAATTCTCATTGCTTTTTTTCTGACATCTGAAAATTGTGATTGAGTTTGTGGAATGCCCCCAAATCAACACTCCATATTGAATGACTGCATGGAATAGTGAATGATATGCTATCTTCAGTGTCATCAAACCTACAGCATTTCTCAACTCTCTAAGATCAAATAAAACACTAGACAGTTTACGAGTAGTTGCTTCAATATTGCTGGACCAACTAAGTCTAGCATCAATATGAATACCTAGAAACTTAACACTGTCTCTCAGAGTAACACTAGTGTTTGAGGATATCACAATATTCTGAGTTTTTAACGTTCAGTTTCAGTTTATTTGCTGTGAACCAAGTGTTTGCTAGGTTTTTATTTCTGTCCATCATTTGAGCTAAACTGGTATGAGGTAATCCACCAATGAAACACATTTTGTTGGTGGGATGAAGCTACATGAGTCATTCATATAAATGATGAACAATAACGGGCCGAGGACAGAACCCTGAGGAATGCCATGATGAATTTGCTTTAAATCTGACTTGATATTGTTGGCGTCGACGCACTAATACCTATGTTGAAGATAAGACCCTACCAGATCAAAAGCAGTGCCTCTTATGCCATAATAACGCAATATAGATCCCAACTAATTTTACCAATTACTTTTGGAACTTTCAGTTGGGAAATTCTAATAGTGATGAATACTCAATTCGGAAGGCATTTTTTGATACAGATTCTGTAGTTTTGAATCAATGTAATTCAATGATTTTCAATGTTTCCATAGAAAAAAAGTGGTGATTTTATTTTATATCAGAGACTGCAAATATTTGTAGTGATAATATGCTCAATACATCGGAATATAAATACTTCCGATGGAATGAATAATGATTTCTGAAAGACTCAACAGTTAATTCATTACTTATTGCAGGTTCTTCCTCAGCTTCATCTTCATCTGCATCATCATGTAAGTGTTTTCTTTCTTTATCATCGAATATACAGTGTTAACCGAGAGAATGTCATTAATTCATTGTTTCAATTATAGGGCATATTTGTGAAAAAATCTGGAATATGTCAATTCTTAATTCAAAAATTACTCATATAAAATGGTTTGCAGATAGAAGAAAACCTTTTTGTATCAGAGTTTTTGAAATCCCTGCAAATATAATCTATTCCAGTAGTACGATAAGCAATATTCAACGGCAAAGTCGATGTTACAAAGCATAACAGTGCATAAAATGATACTCAGTAGCTTTTCCGAAGATGTAGATCATATGAATCAAGAAGACATTTAATGACGTAACATCAGGGCTGCTTGGAACTTCTGCGATTATGAAATCAGAACAAACTTGATTTTCAATCCCCCCTTTTCAGCTTTTAGCAGTTCTGGTTCCTTCTCAGGCAGTGGTCCAATCGATCTCATTGGTTTGAACGAGCCTCTCAAAAATGGGTTAGCAGGAAGTCCGTCATTCTCTTCAAGTGAGGCTCACGCTGGTTCCGGGGGGGCTAGTGCATCTTCCGGGTCTAGTGCCTCATCAGGAGCTAGTGCTGGATCTGGAGCTTCTGCAACATCAGGAGCATATTCAGGAGCAGGAGGCTTACCGGGACTTTTATCAGGATCAGGGTCCTTATCTGGTAAGAGCAAATACTTTCTCAAAGAAATGATTGTGTTGGAAAACACTATGGCTTTATGGACTCATGCCGTTTTTCCACCGGTTTGATTTTAATGGTAGCAAAACTCTGTTTTCATGGCCTCTTTACTTGATTCTTAATCGAATATTTGCTTACTACTAATAATACGTGAAAAAATACATGATAATACGTAAAAAAAATACATGAAACTTTATATTTCGTTGTTCTTCGTTGATATTCACGACAAAGCCCTAGAGAGAATCCAACTCACTAACTTTCCCAAATCCAATTGATAATGAAAAATGACCCCTATTCCAAAAAAAAAACTGGCTCAGATTGTCCCATTGACAAAGGTAGAAAGACATCTGCTACGGGAATTCACAGTGTCGGCCTCTATCTTTCTATTAGCACACATTGACATATAATAAGTCGATTCAAGAAGCTGTCAGTAATGCTGATATTTTTGATTCTTCTTGTACTTTGTAGAGAGTTTATCTGCAGACTTAATATTAAGTTGTGTTCATGTACATTGCACATCTGATAGGTCATACAGGTCTCAGCAAGGGAGGAATCTGCAACATAAGTTGCAGGCGAATTGAATGCATGGTCAGAGGAAGATAACTATACAGGACCATTAGAGGGGGAGATAATAGTGGATGGGAAGCAAGAGAATATGACTCTCCAGGATGATGCCATGGCTGCCCTCACGGTGTAGTCTGTAGTCACTCTTGTTGGATCGTCTGCTTGAATTCCTTGACAAGATAGAAGTAGATCTGCATGGTTATGCAGATGATTTTGTCATTCTAGCATGGACCATGTCGGAAGGGTAGCCTGTTATATCCTCCAAAGAATGTCGGAAAATGTTTATCGTTGGTATCAGGGAGAGCAATTGTTTGAAATTTCAACAAAACTGTGGTATTTCCCTTCAACTGAAAGATGAATCAGACTCCACTTTCCTTCAATGGTGATGTTATTCGCGGATTGAATTGCAGAGTCGAATAAACTCACACACTCTGAACCTACCTACCTATATCTAGTCTTCTGGAAGTAATTAATGAAGTACTTGACAATGCAGATGACCTACTCATCCTAGTCTAGAGCAAACATTATGATATACTGAGGACGCAGCAGGTTTTGAAAATCATCACAAATTGAACCAATCACCAATTCGAATTGAACATTTGCCATAAGGAACTAGACTGCTATGGACAAGGTACACAGAAAAAACAGAGGTAGATCTGATGTAGACCAGACACTTCTAGGTAAACCAATGAGGCTGTAATATTTTGGAGACTTGGAAGGACTAGACAAGTCAGACTCATTCCAGACATGAAAAATAGTTCCAACAGATTAAAGTTGAGATGATGTTCGACCTTGTGTGATTATAACAGTAAACGAAAATACCCATCCCGAAAAAAATTGATTGTTCTCATAAAAAATTTCAAATTTCTCCAGTTTGGATATTGATGATTTTTAAAAATGTATCTTTGTGATTGTTTTGTTTTCGCATTCTTCTACTCATGTATGCCTGGTTTGTTAGGTGCGGGGTCATTACCAGGAGTACTATCACATTCAGGATCACTCTCTGGAGCAGGATCATTAGCAGGAATTGGATCAGTAGCAAGTTCGAGCGCAGTGTCTGGCTCAGGATCACTTTCTGAGGCAGGGTCATTGGCTGGAAGCAAATCAGCAGCAGAGTCAGGTTCTGGAATAATATCAGGATTACTACCTCACTCAGGTTCACAATCTGGAGCTGGATCTACAGCAGGATCTGGTTCAGGATTATTATCAGGAGTGCTACCGAATGCAGGGTCCCTTTCTGGAGCAGGATCATTATCTGGAGCTGGATCAGTCAGCGGATCAAGCGCAGTATCTGGTTCAGGATCACTTCATGAGGCAGGGTCATTGGTTGGAAGCAAGTCAGGAGCTGGATCAGGTGCTGGATTACTTTCAGGACTATCACAACACACAGGATCACTTTCTGGAGCAGGATCACTAGCAGGAGGTGGATCGTATTCTGGATCATCATCAGGAAGTGACTCTTTCGGACAAGTTCCAGAAGTAGGAGTAGGGCATGATTTGAGTTCTCCCTCCTTGTCTCCCAGTGCAATTGTTTCGCAACCAGGTTATGGTACTTCTTCTGGTAATTATTCATTTTTTCATTCTGAATTCATAACTATAATTTTCTATTTAGGAGGAGAAAGAAACAATGAATATTCCAGTGAATAATGAACCAAAATATGCCATGAGCTCTTTCCTCTTTACATTTTTGCAGGATAATACACACATTTTTCTCAAAATGTCTTTCTTTGAAAGTATTTTATATTGGGAGGTGTTAGGCCAGAAAAGTAAACGTCTTGCATTCAACTCAATATTTCTAAGAATATTTCAATAAACGTCAACATTCAAAAATCTCAAATGTCCATTCATGTTGAATAATAATAATTTTCATTCTCATTAATAGGGAGTGGATCATCAGCAAAATCTAGTGCTAGTGCGGGTTCGACATCATATTCTGGATCAGTAACTGGAACAGGATCATTTCCAGGAGCTGGATCACATCCTAATTCTCTGCCAGGTTCGGGATCATCGACATCATCAGGACAAAACTACGATTTGAGTTCCCCAACAGGAGCTGTACCTCTCAGTGGAACTTCAACACATTCAGGTCATGGTGTTCAACAAGGTGAAAAAAATTTCTTGCATAACTCAAATATTGTCGTGAATAAACATGTAGCCTAAAAATGAAAACTGAAAGATGTATTCATTTTAACAGGTACTATTGGTGTCAACAAATACTCCTCTCCGCCAAACATTGTGAAAGATTCGACACATCATGGTATTGGTTATATCTCTGGTAGTTCTTCTCAGTCAAATTCTGGTACTTACTCAGGCGGTTCTCCTACCACTCCCTATAAAGGACCATTCCCAGGGCCCGATGGAAGTATTCACGATTTCAAACCGGTGAATCTAGGAAGTGGAAATCCAACTGTACCATCATCAACAGTAGTCCATGTAGTCGAAACACCAACAGTACCCACTTACGGTTCCTCTCAGGCAAGTGCTGGATCTCACTCAGGAAGTCAATCTACCACTTCCTATAAAGGCCCTTTCCCCGGACCCAGCGGTAGTATCCATGACTTCAAGCCAGTAGCTCCAGGAGGTGGATCTCCACCGTCTTCAACAGTTGTGCATGTTGTTGAAACACCAGCAGTTCCCATTTACAGTTCAGTACCAACCAATACATTTACCCATACTGGTTCCAAAGATAGTGGGTTGTCATACAACCTGATAATTACTCTACCAGGTTCTAAGGGTAGTATCTATGACAGCAAACCAGCTACTCATGTAGGAACTTATTTCACTGAGGAAGAAGAAGGTAAAAATGATAGTTCAGCAACACACGGAGGACTTCCCGCTGTTACTAGTACGTTACCAGGATCTTCTGGAAGCATTCACCAAAGTACTCACGTTCATTCACAAGGACATTATGGAGCCCACTCAGGGGGGACATCAACGGTGATTGGTACTACTACTAGTTCTAAACCTCATGTAACTTCTGAAATAATCAGCCTCCTTCCTGGTAAACCAGGAAGCATACATGAAAGTAAACCTGCTATTGGCTACACGACTAGTGGTGGTACTTACCCTGGTTCTTCTTCACAAGGTAGCGTCTTCGGATCAGGATGTTTTGGTGGCTCGTGTAAGAAACCAAGTGGCGATTATCACAACAAACCAAGTGGAAGCTATCATAACAAACATGACGGAAATATCGAAGTTGTCATCGATCTTGTACCAGGAGTATCTAAGCCAGTTATCCCCACCACATCTGGTTGCCATGGTAGTATCTGTGGGGGAGTGAAACCAGAACCTTCAGTTGTCGAGATATGTTCAGGACCATTCTGTAAGCCTACAGGTTCTACTGGAGGATCTTCAAATACCTATGATAAAGTTTCTGGACATTTGCCAGTCTCTGGATGTTCCGGTAGCTCTTGTAAAGTTAATGGAGGTAAGTTTTTCATTAAATTTGTACAGAACTGACTTTGACAAGAAAAGTAATTTTCAACTTTAGCTGGGAAGCCAACAAATAATCATTGTTTTTTCATCATAACTGTTCAACATACATCATGATGGAATTAAAATGAACTATGCAAACTGTCGTTATGACGATGACTGTTGATAGACATCAAGATGCATGAGAATCATCACTTGGACTTATTTTCCATGTGACAAATTTTGTCAAAAACTCTTGACCTACAGAAAAAATTAAGGGATCCTATAAATTTCAGCCTTCCATTCACAGAGGTACTGAGTACACCACAAGTGACACTGTTTGGCAATGTCAAGTTGACACCCCAATTTCCGATTTTAGTAATATTTGGGAACGAATTGATGTTTGATGAATTGATAAAATATTTTTTCATATTATGATCCATGAATTGAAGATCTGAACAGAATAGGAGCGACAGAGTTCGATTCTTTCGCCATCTATCAACGTGTTTACAAAATTGGGTCAATCTCAATTCTTACGTTCGATAAACACATTAGTGAATATGAAGGTAGATATTCAATATATTAATTCCACCAAAGCGTCAAATTCCATTCAATTATATTTTAGAAATTGAAAATGAAGGTAGAAAATCGAACTCCAAAAATAATGTGCCCAGATTCTCCATAGTGTGTCTTACAAGTCCATCTTTCATTTAGAATATACTGAACAAGGTAATGGTCACCTGAAGCACGTATTTTTGAAATTTTCTAATAAGAAATTTTCACTAACATTTTAAAAAGGAATATCAGAAGATATTTTTTACTGACTGAAAAATAGTCCAGTGAATTTGGTCGTTATATATTCCTCTATTCGGGTAAATATTCGATTACAATGCACTGAATGTCCTATGATAACAATTATACAATTTTATTCAAGACGTGTTTCGCTACATGCTAACTTGATTGATGGACCAACGTATCTTAAACAAATTTATTTTGAAAATTGTTCAACTATTATCTGTGTTACTGACGACTTGTTTATTTTGTGGAAACTCATGATCACTTCAATAGGATGAATGAATTAGTGGTTAGTTACTTTTACTTGATAATGGGCTAAACCCCGAAACCGGTCATAAGAATAAATAAACGTAGTGGAAATTAGACCAAAAAAGTGTTACCATTCATCTTATTGAAATATTACTATTATCATGGATAATGTTTCGATATATTAAGTGAGAAATTATTACCTTGAAATTTCGAGATACTGATGACAAAAAATTGAAAAAAATATTCTGTCAAGAAACTATTTCACTTGTAAGTTATCAGTAAATTTTTCTGGTTAGCGAAATTGAGTGAAAAGACCCAAAATTGAAATATCTCATTGTGAAAATTTCCTTACTAATTCTAGGTTCTTCCTCAAGTGGATACCATTCGGGTTCTTCAAGTTCCTCCTATTCTGGTACTTCCTACAATCAACAAAACTCTAATATTGGAATAGATCTGGGTAGCACAAATTGTTTTGGAGGTTCTTGTCAAAAGAAACCAGAAAAACCAAGTGGCATAGAATGCTCTGGCAGTTCATGCCTCCAGTATATCAATACTCCAACAAACTCTTATAGTGGATCTCAGTCTAGTTTGGTGAAACCAACAGCTCCTTCCATTGATATTATAGCTCCAGTAGTTGGACATGAAAATGGAGCAAGCTGCTCCTCCGGCAAATGTCACACACCTCCTTGTTCTGGATCTTCTTGTGGACCTCACACTGGACATCAGAAACCTTCTGGTGTATCTTATGTGGAAATACCAATATGCGTCGGTAGTGGTTGTGGCAAACCAAGTGGAAACTCTTACAATAAACAATCTGCACCGGGATGTACAGGTTCCTACTGTTCTGGAAACAATCCCGCTTCTTCCATATCCAGCTCTGTCTCTTCTAGTGGATCTTATTCCAGTGATACCTTCCATAAACAGACACCTACCATCGGAGTAGTAGTAACACCAACAACGGGAACAACACACACTCCTACTCCAGGATACACATCTTACAATGAAAAGCCTAGTTGCTCAGGACTAAACTGCCAGGATAAAACTACAGGTATATCTGGTTCTGGAACCGGTTCTTCTAGCGAGGGAGTAGACTTATCTAGTTTGATTGCGTCAACATATAACACACCTGGTTGTTCTGGTATATCCTGTGGAAACCAGGGTAGTGCTGGCGTTGATTCTTCAAGTGGAGTTCATTCTGGAAGTACAAATTACAACCACAAACATGGGTCTCACCAAAGTGCAGGAGTACCAGTTCAGCCTCAGGATCTTACTGGAAAGATTGACGTAAGAGTCAAGCCTACAGTGCCAACTGTTGGATACCACAGTGGAGGTTAGTATGCTCATTAACTTCGGAGAATTTCATTGTTGATTACAATTTTATCAAAGCATTTATAATATTTCTTCCTACTTCATTATACAGTTTGTTGT
Source organism: Leptinotarsa lineolata (assembly GCA_015342045.1). Classification (NCBI taxonomy): domain Eukaryota; kingdom Metazoa; phylum Arthropoda; class Insecta; order Coleoptera; family Chrysomelidae; genus Leptinotarsa; species Leptinotarsa lineolata. The sequence goes on from WOGR01003476.1 coordinate 11,486, forward strand.
ATCAAGTCCCAGTAATTTCATTTACTGCATAATGAATATTTTCTCAACTTCATGAATCAGGTGAAGTGCCAGGATATCAAAAGAATATTCATTCTATTGCTGGTCCAGGAACTGGAAATCTTCCCATTGATCAATCCCCAACGGTTTCCTACAACAACCCTGAAGGTGGATCATATATTTCTTCTCTATTTGGTTCAGGTCAGTTTGAATAGGAGTATGTGGAACAAATCTAAAAAAACTAGTTTTGTCCAGTTCACTCCAATCTTTTCCCTTGTTCCACGTCATTCTTGCTAATCAACTGACTTTTGTTCACCATTTTATCCAACCCACTAATTGAAGAAACCATTTTCTGTCTTCCTACATGACTTTCTTACTGTTATCACAAAGATACACAACCATTTTCTGTCAGTTTCTTCGAAATCGTTACTGTGAATTTGATATTGGAGAAATTTAGAATAATGAGTAATATTTTAGAAAATATCCGTTCATAGTATTCATATACCATGATTGAAATATATATTTTTTCATAAAAAAAATAAAACGAAATTATTTATTAGTAGTAATTCAAAATTCAAAAAGTAATACAAATTATGAATCATAAAAAAAATAATTGGCGTTCCGGGGCGACTTGATTTATTCCAGTGGCGCATTTGCTTTTTCAACTGCAGAAAAACCCGGAAAAACCTGCAGCACCACATTATCTGAAGATCTTGATCTTCTCTTTCATGAAACAAAATGTAGGGTTTCTCCAGATGCTCCAATGAATTCAAAACACCACCAGAAAATTTTGTGACACAACTATCGTCAAACTTAGGCCAGTACGTTTCATCCTTGACCAAAGCGTAATAATGACCAGACTCAACGCCAGACGCTCAGTGAACAATGACTGCATGAAGATTATAATAGTGGTCTGCTAGATTGAAGTGTTCATCTATGTCTAACCTTTGTAAGTTTTTTGTGCTTCTGTCTGAAGTTGAGTCATGTTGGAAGATTACCAGTGTTATTATTAGATTGACTGGTGTCACAGCTATACTTGTTGTTTTATCAAAATCAGTTAGTTTTGCGCAAATTTGGCAATACAGCTGATCATCATCCGGTAAAAGTTCTAGTTTCAGATGATTCAACAACAAGCTTTGCACGGACTGGTTATCAGTCATATTGGGAAACGCTAGTTGAAGTTCCAGAAAGTCACATACGTTTTTGCTAACTCTTGAACATGTACAACAAACTATTGGTGAGGATTTTTCCAGCAAAAGATCTACGAACCCAAGTCGATTTAGGCTGTTCGGAATCATTCAATCCAGAGCGGACAGAAGTATTGAGCCTGCTATTTTCCTGTTCACAAAGAGTATTTAACAAAAACCCCAAAAATTCGGAACAATCCTCTTGTTATCCTGATGAGTTTGGGCTTGGTGAATAAGTAGGAAATATTTCCGTCATGAACAACACTTATAAAATGCTATTCGTGTAGTAAGTGTTTCCTAAATTATCTGAACCAATTTTTGTCACAAGATTTTCAGGACAACTGTCTGCTGATTCGCAAGGAAGAATAGGTTTCACATAATTTGTATCAAAACCATTACTCAAGCTGGAATCGATCCTTTCAAGTAATGAAGGGTTTCGTAGAGGGATCGATTCGGCTCTTGCTTCATGAAGCTCTTTTAAAGAAAGGCAACCAGAACCATGAGGACAGCATCTCATATTTTGGAGACAGAAATGAACTTGATAGAAGACTTATGGTTAAACATATATCTCGGCTTGTTCCGAAGAGATTTCAGTTCCGTACTAAAATGATGGCAATGCATGATTTCATCAAAATTATGTGAAGGAGGAATAGCATTACCACGTTGAATAGCAATAATAATTCTTTCTATCAAAAAAGAGGTAGAACGTTAATCTTTCGTTGCTTGGCCTAATATCGTTCCGAGTTCATGAGTAGATAACAGAGACTCTGGGCCATAAACACTAAAAGTTTCAACCGCGACTGGATGGAACAGATAGTTGTTCTCGCCAGACAATGCTGCAGTTCCAGCAGATTTCGAACTTTCGGCTAGATGAGAAGCCACGACCATGTCAACGCAAGTGGAATTCCTATACAACAGGTTTATCGTATTTCCATGGTATGAGAGATATACCATTTGATCATTCACCATCATCTCGACTGGTACCTAGGGGTTCCAGAATTGCAGGAACATCCGCTGACACCACAGCCCGTTTCGATAATATTTTTAAATAAATTTTGAAACATTAATCTCTCCCAACTACCTACACAGTAGGTTCTGTCGGAAAATAACTACTTCCCCGGATAATTCCTCGCTGGATGTTGAACTATATCCGACAGACATTGTCACTACTTTTTCTTGGTACATCTACAAGTATGATAAAACAGTTCAAAGCTATACAAAATACCTGTTGCATCAGGGTACGCCACCGGAGGTTTCTTACACTCTTTCTTGACAGTACGGGAGTTGTTACTAGAGTGAAGATGGAAGAATGCACTCGAAACATTGGAGCGAGGTCATAGAGAAACTCATTTAGAAACGAACGGTTATTTTAAAATAATCAAGACTTTTCTTTGGCTAGCTAGGTGTTAATAACCAACTACAGAGTTACAAAACAAACATAGATTATGAAAATATATTAAATTAATAAAAAAACGTATACAAATCCGGTTTCAATCTTAGGATATAGTGGAACATTCTATATATTAAACCAGAACATCAAATCGAGTAATTAGCTTCTTATCAATTCAATTTTTGCCATTAAATCATACCAAGGCTTGTCAAAAATATTTCCATAAAACTGAAAATTAACACATTCGCTTTTACAAATAAACCACACAAAAACCCGTCATGGGTCGTTTTTATTAAACACATGCAATAACTACCACAAGTAAAACGTTATTAACATATTTTCTATGAGGTGTAATTTATTGACACAATGTTATCCCAAATTCAACCAAAACCAGATTGCATTATATGGTCAAAAGAGGTAAACGTTATTTGAGATCATTCACGATCTCCCATTATCAAAAGATACATTCTTAAATACATCAATGGTGTTTGCCAGTCACTTACAATCGGGTTGCTTATAGGTAATGTACATATAACATGAACGGTAATCTCGTACATAACATACCGCAGAACATAACAGATGAGATGGTGTGATAACAGTTTATAATTAGAAGAAGTAAACAATAGTATAAAAACATATACATAGCTGCGCGTGAGTGGCTCTAGTTACACAAGAGATAATAATAATAATAATAATAATAATGTTTATTCAAGGAAATAGTTCATAAAGAAAACATTGTTACATGAATAATACAGAGTAAACATTGAAAATATCACGGATGTGATATTTTCAATGTTTGTGATGCTAGAAATCATTGAACAAACCATGTGCCACAAAAAAATTCATAATTCTCATTGATATAATCACTTCAAATAGTTGTGAGAAAGCTGTTGAACCCTCTGTTGGACCCTCTGGAGACGCCCTACTTTTTGTTGTATGAAAAAGGGGACATTCGCAGATCAGGATCTTCAGATGAAGTAGTGCTGGGATTTTTTCGGGTTTTCTTGCAGCTGAAAAAGTAAATGCGTCACTGGAGTCAATGAAGTCGCCTCGGAGTGCTACCTGATTTCTTTTGTATTTTCATAATTTCATGATTTGTATTACTTCTATTTATTGATCTGTGAAAATTATCATTGAATTTTCTCGAGCATCCGATATTTAGATAATCATTTATATTTCATCACAATTTCATTTAATATCATTTTCTCCTTATATTCTAACAAATCATCCCAACAATTCATTTATATAACTGTTTACATTATCCGTTACTTTGAGGTATTAGTGTCAGCTGATGTGAATTCGTAACATTCGAAAAAATATTGAAAATCCATTGTTGTTGAATTGTTGGAGTCAGATAGATCGTTGGTTTGATTTCTGAAATTCATTAAAATTTAAAAAAACTCTTGGAAATATCAAAATTCTGTCAACATTGTTCAGACTTTCGCGGCTGAGGTTTTTAGTGTCACTGTTTTCCGAGTTTGGGAGCCGTGGATTTTTTGAATTTCTTCCTGACGTTTCGTTGGCGTGAGTGGCTAGCTTCTTTAGATGTTTAACCATCATAGCTTGCTACCCGATGACTAACTTTTAGACTTCGTAAAGCGTATGTATGCCTTGTCAGGTAATCAGTTGTATTGGTACCTGTGTATCCAATAGAGATCCACAAACACACGGAGAATTTCAACAGAAAAGAAGTAGCGGTGAACCTCAATCGAATATGGAACCCCATTTTAAGGAATTCGAGAATAACGAACAGAATGACAACAGGTAGCAAGATTGTTAATGTTCCAGGTACAAGTACAGGTACTAATGCAGGTACCAATACAACTGATTACCTGACTAGGCATAAACACGCTTTACGAAGCCTAAAAGTTAGTCATCGGTTAGCCATGATGGTTGAACCTCTGAAGAAGCTAGCTACTCGCGGCAGCGAAACGTCAGGAAGAAATTCCAAAAACCCACGGCTTTCAAACTCGGAAAACATTGACAATCAAAATTCTGTACTGAAATGCAGAAAATTCCACATGGAATATTCATATTCCACTTGACGTTATACAAAATGAAAAATGGGCCATAATGTACTTAAAAATTGGTCTGAAATTGTTCGTTTCATTAACCAGCTGACGGACGTCAACCCTCAGAAGTGGAAACTTGAATGAAATATATATAAAAATGAGGGAATCTCGTCAAATTCCGCGTCATTCGTCGAAAAATCAGAAGCAATTTATTTCGATCAAAAATAAATCAAAATGTTCTCATTGAACGCTAACAAAATATTAGTATCGAAGTGAAACCACGTGTAACGAGTATCCATAAATATGAAAGCCATTGCAAAAAAACTCCAAAACGGTTCGTTAACTAAATGAGTCGTGAAAGTGATCTACTGTTGTTTCCGCTGATTGTGTTTTATCGGAAAGAGCAATCAATTCAGATTCTCTGTTTTGATCATCGGGTAGCTTTTAATTTGATCACTACATCAAAAGCAAAGTTCATTATTGGTATGTTCTATTCTGTTTTTTAGTTGTTACGAGGGGGCTTTTTTAGTTTGTGTCTGAAAGTTAAATACTTCTTTGCATGATCTACACATCATCTTGGAATTGATTGCTTTTTTCCTTCCTTCAAAAAATTCCTAGTTTTTTTTAATGAAGATGAAGAAGCCAAAACCTTTCCTGAATATTCTATCTGTTTCATTTTCGCATTTGCACATTATGTTTGTGACCGTCAAACATATTTTTTTTTCCTTTGAAAGCGTTCTGGAATGTAACAATTATGATTTGCGAGTGAACAATTCTATTGGTGTCAAACAAACCAAGATTGGAAAATCTTCATTCAGAATTTCTTGAATCAGTGATGAATGGTCCAAGAATGTCCTTTATCAAAAATGGCAGTGATTAATTGCTTCGAATAACTTTAGCTTTCAACGTACGAAGAATTCTCAGCTCGATTAAATAGAATTTATGGAAAATTGCAATATGATGGCGTTTGGAAGCGATTTGGCGTAATTTGCCTTGAGTGTAATGAATTGCTTGACATCGAACGGTTTTCTGAGTATCCGCAACTGGTTATAAATATAGTAATCATTATACTGAGACAACATTCATCAACATGTCAATCCCTATTTATAGTATCAGTGAAATTTTCCGGATGGATACTCTCAATAGTCAACAGTCGCGAAATTAACTTTTTAAAGACATACAACCAGTGGCGGATTCACAAATTTTTGAGGTATAGGCTGTGCAGTTTTTGCCGCCCTTGCCTTTACAATTGTCTCGTCCTACATTATTTCTACAATCCAACAATTTCTTTGAAATTGCAAGTAAAATAATTTTTGGGTATATTTTTGAGCTAATCAAACCTCAATCATGTACGAGCGGGGTAATGTTTGGTACTAACATAATAATGTTCATTTGGTAAACGTGAAAAAATAATCTTCATTGCGCTTACAGACAGTTAAGAATAATCAACTCGGTCAAGTTATAAAAATTCGTTACAATACCTTTTTGCGCAATTTTTTGTTGGCGAAATCATCGATGATCGTCGTAAGTAATTTTGTTCATTCAATCTGACTCTATGCACAAAAGAGCTGAAGTGTCAATTTTTCTTGGCTCAAGGTCGATCTCAGATGATTTTTTACCCTTTTCAGACAAGAAAATCAATTCGTGGAACAATTAGTGAGAGAGGAAAGTCGTCGGCAAAATTTGTTGCAGACTTTTATCTGCAAGACATCAGAAAAGCAACATGCCAAAATCTTTCTGATTGCCATGTTTGGTCTCCAAATTTGCCACCCCAAAAATCTGCCGCCCTAGGCTCGAGCCCACTCAGCCTACTGTTGAATCCAACACTACATACATCATACAAATGACAAAGTCAAAAGGAATACGAAGATTTGATTACAACTGGAGATTCAGTGGGCCGGAAGATGACAAACTGAGCATTATTCAAACTGTTTTTTTTTCGTGTATTTCAATGTTTGTATGAGAGTAGTTGTCCAGAGAGACCATTATCTTTCAGTTTGGGTCTGGAAGTTACTTTCTTGCATGAAATACATATCTTTGTATATAGTTTCACGCATCTACAACAGAAAATGAACCTACATATAACATTTCAGCCTCCAAAAACATAGCGTTCAGGCCTGTCGCCATGGGAGGGGGGCCGGGGGAGCCTCCCTGATTTTTCGACTTGGGAAACCTTGGGCCGTGAAGATAGGAAAAAAGAATAAAATTAAAAAAATAAGAATGAAAGGAAAGAAAGGAAGAGGTAATGAGAAAAGGAAAAGATCCATAAGAGGGTTGGGATTTCCCAACACGCATAAGTTGGAGATTCTGTACATTTAAATTCTGGGTTGTTTGAAAACTTTAAAAAAGTTTAATTTCCCCTGAGTAAGAGAACAGTCCTGAACAGTTCACAAATCTTGAAGTGAAAATTTAACGAAATTCCCAATTTTTTTCGCTGTTTTCTCGACTTGGAAAAGTTGGAAAATTTCAGGCCGTGAAGATAGAAAATATAATAGTGGAAAACAGTAAAAGAAATTAGAATTAGTTAGAATTTTTTCAGTTCTTAACTCATTGAGGTCATAATTTCGTCGTCCCACCAGTACAGAGAAACAGAGACGAATGAGTGTTAAGTTAATGACATTCGCATTTATAAGTATACAGGGTGTAACATAAGTACGTTAAAATATTCAAGTGACGTATTTCTGAAATAATTTCAGGAAAAAGAGTCTTTATGACTTTGTGTCTGAAAATGCTTCGTTTCGGAGATACAGGGTGTTGAAATGAAATTTTATTTGTTAGCTTTTTGAAAATAACTTTTGCAAAAAATAAGTTATTTGCACGAAATTTGGTACCCAGTATTTATTTGACGTGCCAAATCATAATTTTGTATTAATTTTCATGTAACATCTAGAGGGCGCTGTGTACGCGGTCATTATTTATTTCAAATGGCCCTAACTTTCTTTACAGTAAACTTTTGGTACTTTTCATGAAAAAACCTAATTTCCATACCTTTCCTAAGTAAAAAGGGTACACCTCCTTAACAACGCTGGAGGTTATCGTTTTCGAGATATTAACGATTTTCTTTATCGATGCATATTACTTAGCTCTTAGAGCTAAGTGAAGTTGCTGAAAACATTACAAAAACTAAGTATGTGGTGGATCTCGTCAAAATAAACTTTTTCCTATAAAATGTTTAACAAAAAATGTTTCATTTTCGAAATAGAGATCGTCGCAATTTTTCAAAACATGTTAGGTTTTTGTCATGAGTTTTTTTTGCAATTTCAGTTATTTTCATCAAACTTTATACGCAATATACCCGTACAGACTTCTTCTAAATTGAGCATTATCGAACTGCTTATTCAATCCATATTAAAAAAAATTGTCAGGTTTAATTTTTCAATTAAAAATTGCTACATTTCGGAGTTTGTAAAAAAAACAATTCGGAGAAGTACTATGTTATTTATTAGGAAAATAAACATATAAAAATTGAACGAAACAATTATTACAACAACTGTTCAAAGCGACGACCCCCAACAGTAATACAAGCTTCTGCTCTCCTCATCAAAGAATTCTGCACCCGTTGGAAAATGCCCGAAGTGTTTCTTATCGTTTCGCAGCAAGCTATTATGCAATCCCTCAACATTTTCTCGTTTTCAATGGGGCTAGCATAAAATAGTGATTTTAGGTGTCCCCGAAAGAAAAAATCGACGGGATTGAGGTCCTGTGACCTCGATGGCCAATGCTCAGTGTCTCCTCTTCCTATCCATCGTTGGGGATATGCTACATCCAAAAAATTTCTTGCTACCACACCAAAATGAGCAGGAGCTCCATCGTGCATAAACCAAGAGTGATTTCGGAGATCAATGGGAACATGTTCCATAAGTTGGGGAAGCTCGTGTTCCAAAAAATGAA
>WOGR01003477.1:0-15844 GCA_015342045.1 Leptinotarsa lineolata
ATATATCAATCGACCCCACTTTCCATTTAAAATTTTAGGGTTGTTACTCACCCTCGCTAGGAGGTTGAAGGCACAGGTAGAAAAATACATCTAAAATGGGTTCCCCTCAAAAGCAAAATTGACTTGTCCGAGCATTTTTGCGTTAAGTCACAAAAAGAGAGAAAAGCAAGGTGCATACTTTTCGTTGGACCACTCTGTATATTTAAAAGGTAGAAAATGACATACAAGTAGGTGAGAAAATTTTGGCTATTCGCTTCTAACTCAAAACACGATACAGGAATCCCGTCACTAGTAACTTATAATGATGAGCAGGCATCAACATTTGCAATATGTTTGTGAAGTAGTTTCAGAGCGTTTATAAGCCTTATCAACAGATACTTACTAATTTGTCGTCAAGTTCAAACAATATACTGATAAATAAATTTTACAGCAACTAGTTCTGAGAAAGATCACTCCTTTAGATAATAAAGGGAGTGGTTTCGATATCATTCCGGCTTACTTTGTAAAATAATGTGCAAACAGCTTGTACATCCCTCTCACTTTATTATTTGAACTATCTTTAGCTGAGGGTGAATTTCCTATAATGTGGAAAACCGCGTATCTGGTCCCTATATATAAAAACTCAGGAACGAAAAACTCAGTCACCAATTACAGGGGCATTAGTAAACTATGTATATATAGCAAACTTCTAGAAAGCCTGATCTATGATCAGATGTTCAATCGAGTAGATGGTGATCTACTGTAGGGGTTCTCCTCCTGTGTCTTCACAGATTGTGACAATAAATGGTTTCGAATGTCAGGAGTACCACAAGGCTCCCACCTGGGTTCTTTATTATTTTCAATCTTCATGAATGACGCAAAATTTTCCAAAATATTGTTTTACGCTAACGACCTGAATTTATTTTCAAGAATAAAGTCAAAGGCAGATTGCTTAAACGTCCAATCTGATTTCTATCGATTAGCTCAATATTGACACTGTAACAGATTGTTCCTCAACTTGAATAAATGTTTGACTATGTCAGTTACATAAAATCAGTATCTGATTGAATTTGACTACAATTTACTTGGGAAAAATTAGGACAAGGTCAACTATATTAAGGATTTAGGAATCATCTTTGACAACAGATTGAGTTTCAATTTACATTGCGAATATACCGTAAACTAATGATGGGATGATAGGATTTGTTAGTAGGATTGTTGTTAGAAGCTATCAAATCATTATATTTTGCTTAAGTATACAGTAGACTGAGTTTTGTCAGCATCATCTGCAGTCCTGGCTATAACCTCTTGAAGGGTTAACTCGAAAGAATCCAAAACAAATTTGATGCATTTTTGAAATTCAGGGTAATGTTGATAATTATTTACAATAAACTAGATTAACGTTCAACATTTTACTACTAGAAAAACGAAGAATTATCTTGGACTTGGTCTTTACGTTTAAAATCCTCAGGAATGACTATAATGCCCCAGAACTACTATACATAGTATCTATCCATGTACGATCCAGAAACACCAGAAATAGGCAATACTGTCCGGAAATGGAAATTTCTTGTATGTCATCATCTCATTTCAAAACTAACACAAAACGAATTTTTCACATGTAATCTATACCTGTAATGTAATCAAGGAATATTTATAATTTAAGGTTTCTTTTTTGTGTTTGTGAACTGAATGTATGTATATGTCTCAGTGATTACTGTTTTGGGTTTATACTCCAAATCTGAATGAATAAATAAATGGGATAGATCCAAGAGCGTCCAATGCATCCCGAAAAAATGACTGTTTGGTGTGGATTTTGAGCTGGTGGCGTCATTGGTCCATATTTCTTTGAGAACAACGTTGGCCAGACCATCCCTGTCAACGGCGAGCACCATAGGTCGATGATTACTGAGTTCTTTCAGCCAAAATAGGATGATCTGGACACCAACGACATGTGGTTTCAACAAGATGGTGCTACGTGCCAATAAGTCTTTCGATCGAGTTGAGTCGCTTCAAATAGAAACATATTTTTGAAAACATAAATACATGATTCAAATAAATACATAAACCAGCAAAAGTGAGAACTCTCAATTTCCTGAAGGAATCTCTAAATGACTGTTGCCATTTCAGATCATCAATGATTCTGATAGCATATTTTTGAAGTATAAAAACTCTTTGTGCAGAAGATCCCGTCCCTCAGTTTCAAATTTCGTATCTTATATGAGAATTGATGGTCGCATAGTACAGACTTAGTAAAAATTCCTTGTTGCAGTGATTTCGCATGAATCAACCGTAACAATTTTTTTCAGTTTATCGCAGAGTAGATCAATATGTGGATTACACGTAAGTTTGTGATCTACAGTGAGACCAAGCATTTTTGTTGTTGAGCAAGATGTAACCTCCATATCCTGAGAGTGTCATTCATATTACCTAACGAATAATTCATTAACACTGTTTTATTGATGTTGAGTGGTAGATGATTTTTAGTAGCCCATGCAATTACTTTTTTTAGACCATTTCAGTTATTTCTGGAAGTACTATGGGATTATTTGCTTTAATCAAAAGGTTAGTGTCGTCTGCATATGAAACTATATGTACCATCGTAAGGTCATGAAGATACGTTATCAGATTGTTAGCATAAATAAAAAAGAAAAGTGGTCCCAGTATGGATCCCTGAGGATCACCTTGTGCCATTGTTATTGATTGACTTTTCACACCTTGTTCAATGACTTGTTGTTTCCTATTTTGAAGATATGTCTTTATCAAATCTGAGTAATTCCCCGAACTCCAAGTCTATTCATTTTCAAAATCAATAACTCGTGATCTACACAATCGGAGGCTTTTGATAAATAAAACTGCATCTTGAAATTTGCAGTCAAGAGAAGTTATTGAATGTTCATTGAAATCATATAGCGGTGTTTCAGTACTTCGATTATTTGTAAAACCATGCTGATTCGATGAGAGGAGGTGATTTGCTGTTAAAAATGATAGCAGGTGATTCTTAATATGAAAGATAAAGCCTTTTAGAAAGTATAAAAACCAAAGTTTCAGCCAAATGAACTGAACAGTATTTTTTCCGATTTGACTTGAGAAATTGAAATTTTTCCATTTGTGAACAGATTGAAATGAATCAACACTGAAAATATCAACGAAAACTTACCATAATGAATTAGTAAAAACCACACCGTAATCGGTAATTCCGTTTTTTTATTAGTCCGCACAAATGTACAGACAAACAGACAAGAATTCTAAAAATTATTGTTGGGTTCTATAGTATTAATGAAAAACCCTAACGATAGTTTTTTCTCGAATATTTTTTCAAGTACAAACAGCAATCAGTTAGTTTAAATTGAAGGGGTAATATATTCAGGAGTGAATAATTTTTTGTGAAAGAAAGTTTTTGGTTTTCTACTGCTCCATCTTGATACAAAAATGTGGGAATCTTCCAAGGAAAGAAAGGAAGCAATCATTTTTCAAAGGAGTTATTCAAACATAGAGGTGTAAATCATGCAAAGACACAACATGGAAGAAAAAGCTCTCCTGAAACAGCTACTTTCATATTGAATTACATTGAATTACATGAAAGAAAAAATTCTTTCGAAACAAATACTTTTATATGAATACTGAATTATACAAAAAACACTTTTCTCTACTCAGTTTCTATTCAATGTTTACATAAAAGTAGTTGTTTCAGAAAGTTACTTCTTTGCATGATCTACATATCTATGATTAGAGTTATTTCTTTCAAAAATGATTGCTTCCTTCCTTTCTTTGAAAGATTCCCACATTTTTTTGTATCAAGATGGAGTAGTAGAAAGCCAAAAACTTTCTTTCCCAGCAATCGGTTATACTTCAATTTGTGTATTCATATTGATTTTATTTTTATTATTCGCATATCATTACAATTCCACTTATTGTTACATACATTTATTAATTAATTTTTTTTGGTCACAATAATTTCACATTCATTGATTATTCTCATTTTTAAAATCATTTCCTTCTTTAACTAACTCATACAAATATTTAGGTCCTGGTATTTTCGATATTTTAAACATTTTATTAAAAATCAACTTCTGAAATTCAGAATTATAGTATTCTAGAATTCATAATCAATTTTCTCAGGCTATTACACTTCCAAGGACTGAACCAACATCAAAATAGTGAAGTCTATTTTGCGTGCGCTAAATATCTTTTGCGGAAAATGTACTCATCAATACGAATAATTGATTTTTTCAATAATGATTTTATTATTCTGAAATTATCCACGACAAAAATGATAGTAATATATCTTTTCTCACCATGTTCATATGGAGAAAAAGTTCCCGCATCGATGTTGAGGTAAGGATCAATTTTGATGGCGGTAACTTCAATCCCGCAACATTTTAGTATCGCCCCAATGGAACTGGCTATAACACCTTTACCAACACCGCTTATAACACCACCAGTTACAAGGATATATTTCATCTTTAATTTTTAGACGATATACTTCTCACAGACCAAGATGCACCTATATCTTATGGATAAATAGAAAAACGTTTGCCACTATATTTGAAAGTGTTCGCGCTTGAATATTTATCTCCGTTTGGGATCCCCAGAAGGTGTAAACAGATTTGAATTCATTGCGCGGTTGCCAAAGCTACATGACAATCTACATTAAATACTTGAATTGACGACCTCTTTGTTGAATGCACATAAATTGTCGGTCCAGACAATTTATGTGGTAATTTTTTAGCATTATAGGTGTAACACTAATACATGCATCTCTAAATTTTTGTTTGAGATGGTCGATATCTGTACTTGGTGTTGAAAAAACTTTATCCTTTATGTATTCCCAGACAAAAACATCTAAAGGAGTAAGATCTGGGGATCGAGCCGGTCAGTTAATTAGTCCATTGTTTCCAATCCATTTTCTTTCGAAAATTGTATGTGAATGTTCATTTGTATTATTCCACCTATAATGGATTTTTCTGTTGAACCAACCATTGTTGATGAATTTTGATTCGTCCGTCCATATTGTTTTTTTACAAATATTTCCAAATTCCCTATTTCTACATCCTAACCACTTCGCAAATCGTACTCTCCTTCCGTAATCCCTATCATTGAGGTGATGAACTTTGCGTATGCTCTAGCATATATAATTGTTCTTTCTCAAAATAATTCTGGTGGATTTTACAGAAGTCCCCCATTTCGTGGGCAATTTCTCATAAAGAACAATCTTGGTTAGCATAATTTTCGTAATTGGTCAATCCTAAATTTAAAAAAAAGACATTTTCACTGTGTAAATTTTCACTGGGGAATATATGCTTACCCATAACATTTATTTGATTTCTCATACTTCCAGTAACCACACATTTTCTTGTTTTATTTCTGTCAAGTGCACCATAGTCCCTTAATTTTTTTTCTAATCGTCTAACGATAGGACCGTAATTCAAAATTGTTGTCACTGATGATAGTAGTTATTTCAAATGAAGCGCTATAAAAATATCAAATGTGACGATTTACCCTTGGATTGTGAATTTATCGCTATATCAATGTCTGTAATGAAAAAGACAGGTCCGTAAAAATGTTGCAATAAGTTTGCATAATACCCGCCGTCTATATTCCATGCGGATCCCAAAAAACCGATAGAATGACCTTACCTGCAGATGAAACGGTCTTCGCCTTCTTTGGAGCCGCTTCTCCATTTTGAGTCCACTGTTCTGATTGTTCATTTGTCTAGGGTGTAAAGTGATGAACCCATGTCGCCAAACGAACACTAAACAACGCAGCGTCTTCAAACTTTAAATATATGCTTTATAGATTGTGTATTTTCTAATACAGTGATATTTTTCAAACAACAACCTCCTAGGTCAGGTCGGTTACTTTTGGGACCACTAAATTTGCTAGATAAGGATCCTCTAATTATTTATGTTAAAATCGAATGGATACACGATATATTTCGTGAACGATCCTAAGACAATATAAATGAAACTAATCTAAAGTAAATGACGGTGGTATAAAAGTCTTTTTTTGGACGTTTCTCAAGATTTAAAAAAAATATAAAAAGTTCAGGTAAGGAAATTTTATTATTCGTTTTATCTATAATTGGAATTTGTGTTACTTGGAAAATTTCAATATGGAAAAGGGTAAATATCCGTTTTTCCGTATTGAGTTAGTTTTTGAAAAAAAATCGGATATTTCAGAAAAAAATATAAAATTCAAAAATTTAAAATTATGATGGAAAATTACAGCCTATTTGAGAGGTTGAAAACTTTCCACCAAATTATAGAAGTTTATCGAATGCTTTTTGTAGAAGACAAAAATAAAAAACAGAAAAGTTTTTTGCCTTTCTATCGTACATTTTTAGGTCGAAGAATAACAGAAACATAAATTGTAATTTTTTTTCATTATCTGCAACTTTTATGTGCAACTTCCATTATTATTATTATAAAATGCATAGTGTTTCAGGAAATGTTGAAAAAACAATTTTCAATGCTTTATACCTTTAAATTAAAATCAAAGCCCCTTCATCCTTTTCAATGATCTCCGAGTGAATACTTTTTTTCATAATTCCTTACAGAATTTTCCCCCCTCTCTGGCTATTTTCATCTTGTAACTGTTTTTCTTGATGAAAAATATTATCTAAAACGCACTTTAACATTGTCATGTTTCTGGTCGATAGTGAACTAGATAAATATTCAAGGTGAAACTTCCATTGCTATTAATTGAAAAAAGTTGAAGAGAAAGCGTTGACAAGTTTATAATCCTGATATGATACTTAGAGAAAATATTGGAATTATGGTAGAGTCCTGTATATTCAAAATTCAAAAGCTCTGCCTGGCACTTTTCGCCAAATTTTTGATATGCTGAATCTCCAATTATTTTTTCAATTAGTCGTTATTTTATCTGAAAGGTAAGATAAAAATTGAAGAAATCGTGGATGTACCTACTACTGAATGAAGTAAAAATCACAACTTCTCGACTCCCTCTGCTAAGTCTATTCACATCGGCTGTTGACTGTTTGATGTCACCATTTGTAAAGGAAGTGTACTGCGGTCGTTTTCTCAATGGGAAAAAATTCCAACGAAGAGGGCGCTACCGTGTTAAATCAAACGGTTAACAGCCAATCTGTACAGTTTAATGAAAAACATAAAGTTATGTATATTTTGGGATATGCTGATGTGTTTTAAGTTTTTTAGTCATGAATTAATGAGAATATAGACTTGAGAAACTGAGAAACTTTTTCAATCGCGAAGCATAACAAACCACAACGTTTTGTATTATAAAAGATAGCTAAAGAACTAGTTTTCATTTTTCAATTTGACTTGAGTAGTTCTAATATTTCCGATATACATCGTATTTTCTTGTAGTGGGAACACCTTTTCTAATATTGAAACCTGACAACATAGTTCAATATTCGAACAAAACAAAGTCGTTGCTGACAAAAGAACCATTCTTCAACAATAAAGTGTCCATCTCGGAGTGTTTATACTGAAAAAGTGCAATAAGCGCAAATAGCATTAAATGTTTATTTTAAAATTACACGGATGTGGATACTCGTATAGGTTACCATCAGTGAAGGAAAAACAAATATTGAATAACGCAAAAACAGTTTGAAGAGGAATATCTTTGGCGCATTTTTATGTTGATTCGCAAATAAATAATGATATCCGGTAGGATATCATTATTTATTTGCGGTCTAGAAAAGTCAGTAACTTATACAGTGAGGTCCTTAACTAATACGTAATTTGAATTATACATGTTGAAAAACTCTATTGAAAACTTCTCCCTCATCAAAACAAAAATGCTGTTCGTCAACGCGCATTTCACTAATCAAGGAATCATGTCGAGGCAAGATGTCATCTCAAGATAATATATCACGATTACAAGACCAACTGCCGCTGATAACATTAGTGAAACGTTTATAATGCTCTTTCCAAAATATAGAGACTCAAAATATAGACGCTTCTGCGGTAGACTTGTTGAATGCTTGTTATTGATAAATCGTATTATATTATATAACCATTCGTTAGGAGATTCTATATAATGTTCCAAGGATAATCTTCTGTTTGTTTCATCAAATTTGAAATGGTGATAGTTTTACGTTATATGCTCACTGTCAACAGTATACGTCTATCGCTCACTGAATACTGAGTCATGCGAAGCGAGGAGAGAGAATTGTTTTTCTGCGCTATGTGTTAGAGCGCTATATGTTAGAGTGAGGAGTAAGGGAAGCCAGACATACTGGCGCCGTTATGCGTTACGTTACCAAGCGGTTTACCCCCTCATAAGTAGTTATCACTTAAAAAAATAAACTTCCTGCTATAATAACAGCGACATAATAAGATAATAACATACTCCTTTTCAATTTTGATGTTTAAAATCAGTCATCTACTGAGTTCCTTCGTTCTAATGGTACATGTTGTACCAATTGTCTTTTTGAAAAATTCGTTTTGTCTGTTTTAATATATGTATTTTTGTAGCTCCATATCTCAATAAATAATTGTTCTGCTGTGTCGTGGTATACAGGCCGTTTCTTTTATCATGTGGTAACATTGCTATATTCTAAACCGTAACAGATACGAAGATGATTAAATGGGAAAAAAGTAACTCTCATCGGGAACAATGGTTGAGGAAATTTTATGGTTTTCCCCGTATAACTCGAAAAGGACGAGAGTCTCCGTAAATTAAATTTTCTTCGACCATTTTATTGTTCCCGATGACAGTTACCGTGATAAAAGAAATGGCCTGCACATTTGCATATGACTTGGAATGTCCACAAAATAATACCAAAACGTGTTTGATGTTTGATAGTGATATTTATACTCATCAAACAACTATTATTTATATGGTAGCCTAAAAGTTGACAAAATTATCTCATAAACTCCCTGAACATAAAAAGTTGTTTTTCCAAACATCACGAATACATAAATCACTATGATATTGCCTCAGTTTGTTTCTTTGGTTGTCGAGTACACTGAATCGTGAATTTTATAGTACCTATTCAGTTCAGTTTCAATAGAAATTTTCCAATTGAAAAACATTTCTCGTAAGCATATTCTGTTTAAAAAAATATGTTTAAAATCTGTTATTCCGTTAATCAGCTGTAATTATGATTATTGTATGTCGGTTATTATAATTTGAAGCGCTAGTATTTGCTTCCTGATTGAGAACTTACATCTGTTTTATAGCGAGATCCAATGGTGTATAGGTTTACGACGTTTTGCCTGATAAGCAATTGTGTGGGAAGTTGGGTCCACTTTGAAATAATCATAGACGGCGTGGACTGATACACGAAAACAGCATTTGTAACAAGATCATGGAAATTGTTGGTTAGCAATAAATGTATGAAAATAATTTGTATAGTATTCGAAAGATCCAAAATAATTTGAATTTCTTGATCGAAATTTTTTCTCAAACTTCTTCAACAAATATGAAGTTGGATGAAAGTGGTTGACGATGTTTTTTGTTGAATGTTACTACCAAAACATCTTGTTAGATTCCCCTGAAGACAAGATGTCTAGTGTCGCTTATCACGCCTTGGAGAACGGCTATAGAATAATTGAAAGCTGTGAGATCGGTACACTTGACACTGAACGCTAGGTTTTTGGATGCTTTCGAAAGTCTTCAAATACCGAAGTGTTGCATGAGAACTATGACAATAACAAAGGTTACGAGAAAGCTCATGACAGAAGTCATTGATGAGAAAACTCTCCAAAAATGTTCAGCCGAAATCAATGATGTGTGTCGAAAAGTGAAAGTGTATTTGTTAGATATAAATAGAGACCAGCTTTGAAGTTAGGAATTAGTTTACTTCAT
This sequence comes from Leptinotarsa lineolata, assembly GCA_015342045.1. NCBI lineage: Eukaryota > Metazoa > Arthropoda > Insecta > Coleoptera > Chrysomelidae > Leptinotarsa > Leptinotarsa lineolata. Next base: position 9,778 of record WOGR01003477.1, read on the forward strand.
CTTCTGAAGACGCCAAGTTGGTTGGTGAAACACATGTCTGAAAGAGTATTGCAGTTCTGTTGTTTGGGAAAAGTGCTTGTTTTGAAATTGTTATACAACAAAGGCTCCAGTTTTACCTTTTATGAATAATAATGATCTGCTGAAATAATAATGGGCAAACTGAAAAGTTCACCAAACTCAGAAGTTAATGTAGGTGTCCCACAAGGCTCTATTTTAGGCCCTATACTATTTCTCTTCTACATTGATGAAATCGGTACAATAATTCCTAGGATACAATTTACATTATATGTTGATGATATATCATCGATTATTTCTAATAAATAAAACAGCATCTTACAAAATGAATGCGAATCTATATTGGAGTCCTTGGTGAAGTGGTTTTGGTCAAATCATGCAATCCAGACAAAATAACTATTGTGAAATTTCAGACAGCCCAACAACACAGTGAGGACTTTAAAATTGAACTATCTAGTCAAGAAATTGTGACCAGGGATACTGTGAAATTCCAGGGTATTGATAAACGAAAATCTTGAGTTCAAAACATATTGCGAATCATTAATATCAAAACTTATTTCATTCTATTACTTGATTTATACTTTTAAGACTATTCTTACTCACGAACAGTTAATGAACTTCTATTATGCACAGTTGGAATTTTGTTTGAGATATGGGATTCATTTCTGGGGCAACTTCATACATTCTATTAACACATTCATTGCACAACAAATAATCGTAAGGTGCTTAGCAGGGAAATCAAGACAACACTCTTGCAGAAATCTTTTCAAAAAACTGAACATTTTAACTCTGACTGGATTATTTATTTATGAGATATGTTTATTTGTCTATAGAAATAAGAAAGGAATCCCCAAGAATTATAACACACATAACAACAATACGAGACAAAAGAACCAATTGTGAATACCTTTTACCAGATTGAATATTACCAGTTCTTCGCCAAACTGTATTGGGCCAAGGTTATTCGAAAAATTACCCGAGTCAGTGAGAAATTGTACTAGGGAAAAAGAATTTAAAAAAGAACTCAAAATAATTTTATTGGACAAAGTTTTTAATCCTGTGAATGAATTTTTGTGTATGTAACTTACTTATTGGTGATATAGGTACATACATTAGTTCGTAAGTTTTTGTAGCTGTGTAGTATCTGTGATTATACCTATACAATTTATGTTATCAACTACGGAAAATAAATGATTGATTGATTGAATTATTGTGCAATGTAAACCACTTGTAATATTCACAAATTTCGCACAAATATTGAAGGATCTATGAGAAGATAATTGTTTCGAAAACTAATCTCTTTCCATTCTCAAAACCGAAAAAAATCACTTGATTGATACTGCTATGACACATACCCTGGGCTATGAATCATAGTAGTAGAAATAACGAATACGACAAAGACTATTTGAGATCCTTATTTTGCTGTACGGATTCAGATTGGTTGCCAAGAGTCTAGTTCAGTTACGGCAGCGATGGCAAGGAAAATGAACCAGGGAAAAAAGTGAAATATTTTCAAAGTGATATTGAAGTATGAGTGTCAGAATGAATATGCATCCTAAGACGGTGCCATTTATTGGAAGAAGAATACTTCACTACTCGTTTGTGGTGATCGTTTTTATGATGATGCAGAATTTTTGCAGAAAAATTATCGAAGGCATCTTTGGGACCGGTGTCTGTGAGAAAATGATGATTATTTCAAAGGTATCTTTGGTACCGGTGGTTGTGAGAAAATGATGATAAATTTGAGTGAAATAGCTGTAAATTTGAATTCAGGTGGGAAAAATAGTCCCTAGACGATCATTTCACAATAACTCAAAATAAAATTTTTGTGCAAATCCTTAAGCGTACTACGATATTATAGATTTTTGAATTCACTCGGGATGTTTGGGTCTCTTATCAGGTGGATTGCTCTTTTTTGAACAATCTATCAGTCTTGAGCAGCTCCATGTATATGAGCAGTATTCCGAATAATAGGTTTCATATCATTAATTTTTACTTGGTGGATATATTTTCCATATATTTATCAAGATGAAAACCCCTTGTTTATTGGACCGAAAAGATCATTGATGTACAATTAAAAGACAGTTGGGAACACCAGAGTTTATGGTAAAAGTATGCGGAGAGAACCATGAATATCTATTAGTAAAGAACGTTCTTCTACGAACTAAAACGGTCTGACAAGCCATAATTTCGAAATTCAAATAGTAAACCTTCATGCCAGATACGGTCAAAGGCCTTGAAAATATCAATCATAACAGCCCAAGACTGACCATATTTTCCAATTGCATCGATCTAAAGAAGGGCGACATATGGAAGAAGATCATTTGTTGATACATCTTTCAAAAACCATATTGATGATGGCTGGAAATGTTGAAACATATCAGATTTCCATGAATATATTGATTACCAGCTTTCTCATTGTTTTTGCTATCACTGATAGTGAAACAACTGGTCTAGAGTGTTACCGTTTTATTAAGATGTTCTTATTTTTTGTAGATGGCGTTCTGTATATTTTTTTGAGCTGACAACATAAATCGAGACTAATATAGTTTTCTTGCAGCTTGAGAATATTTACGTGTGTTCATAAAACAACCACCCTGTGAATCTACAACAGACACCTATTTTCCCTCACAACTACTGAATAAGGATCAATGTGAGCGAAGTTTACCAATTTTTGAGTTGTGTGACTATTTCAAAGAAGAGCAAGAACACATCGAAGATGATTCACCTAAAGGACGTCCTTCAACTTCACAAACGGATGTCTATAAGTAAATTGGGTTCCTGCAGGAATGAGAAATATCTTCTTGTAGTTTCGGCCACTCACCGTAAGCGACGAAAAAGAAAGCGACCAGAGTTGTGGAAAAACAACTCGTGTTTGCTTCATGAGGACAATGATCCAGCCTATAGTGCACTGATTGTAGAGTTATTTTTGATCAAGCATGGGATCCGTGTGCTGGAACATTTACCCTACTCACCAGCTCCAGTTCTGTGTGACTATTTCAGGTTCACAGAAGTGAAAGAAGCTTTGATAGGAACCAGATTTATTACAGTGGAAGCTGTGAAGGAAAAAGCGACAAAGACTTTCAGCATGCTTTCAGAAAATGACGAAACAGTGGAATATTCGAATGGAAAAGTGTAAGGATAGTGGAGAGTAGTACATTGACATAAATGAAGTGGAAGTTGTGAGGGAATGAATAGAGTTCCACGAAAAATTTTTTATTTTCCAGTCAAACCTCGTAGAAATTAGTGGTCTGTCATCGGTAATAATGTGCTTCATTTTAGTAACTGTGTCAACCCCTGAGAACTCAGTGACCGCACGCCTATGGAACTTATCACCCAACAGACTGAAAACTTAAAAAAAATAAAAACGTTTACCAGTATGTGGAGGGGGGTTGACTAGTTAACATTTCTGGCCATCAATTGATCTGAGACATATTATTGAACAAGAGAAAGAGTATATGAGCATCGTTGCAGAGTAAATAATAATGATAGATTGAACCAACATATGATTTTCAACCCTGCATTGATACTCAACCCTACGCATCTGACGAATTGGTTTTTGATTTCTGCTGGTTCTTACAGCGGATGCGACTTTAAACAAATATATAAAGACAGGAGACGAAACTCCCACATAGTTTCTGTAACACTAACAATGCGTGGGAGTCAAAAATTGATTTTTTACTTATTAGTATAAGTTTCATTCCCAAAGAGGGATGAAAGTATCTGTATTCGAGATGTACAGAGTGGTTCATATAGGACACATTTAAATAAAAACTCATGTTTTCTAAATGTCTGAGGGTCAACTTTTATAACAAACTTATTGTTGAAAACCGCATATCGATATCTATCATCGTTTCTGAGTTACAACATGTTTTTCGAAAATGTGCATTTTCGAAAAGTTGCTGTAACTTTTTTCTTGACGAAAATTTTTTGTTTCTATAAAATAGAGCTTGAAATTACCTTGCCAAAAATGTAGCACATTTGATGTTTTGCTAATCATCTTTGAAATACAGAGCTTTTAGGTTTTCCCCGTAGACAACAATAATAATGATAAAGAACAAACAATGAAAAATATTTATTCGGAGAAGGTGTTCGAAATATCTACTAGCTTAATTATTAGCCGAATTAATTAGTTCAATTGGAGTAAGAGAAGCAAAACTTTGCATCATAAGATCCTTCAACCTTTCTCAGAGGTGAAAGTCCATATGCGTTAGGTCCGGTGACCTGGCCGGCCAACGGTTGGGTCCTTGGTTGGCTATCCAATTATTACCAAAATTTGCAGCGAAAAAATTGGTGACAATTGCGGTGTTGTGAGTCGAAGCCCAGTCTTGTTGAAAATATATTTTTCTGAGCTCAATTAGTGGCAATTCATAAACAAGGGGTTCAATATTTTTCCTTGGAATTTCTAAATACCTCTGAGATGTGAGAGTGCCATTATAAATGAACAAGTCGATAATTCTACCTCTGAAAACACCTGTCCATACACTAAATCCAAATTTTCCTCGACTTCTCTGTTTCATCACAATAGATTGAGGATTTTGTTGTGCCCAATTATGAGAATTTAAGCGGTTGAAAGTGCCGGCATGCTCACATAAGCTTCGTATATCCAAATACAATTTAACGAAAAATCTCGCACTTGGTTACAACTCTTCAGGAAACACTGGCAAAAAGCCATGAGGCGTTCAAATTCTCCTGGACTGAGTTGATGAACTTTTCTGGTCTTAAATGGCTGAATTTGTTTTTTTTTTTCAAAATCCTCCTGACGTTAGTTCTTGGTAGGCCTGTTGATATTTTCAAATTTTGAGTTGACGTTTTAGATTATTCTCTACAGCTCCTAAAACGTCTATTTCTTCCAACTCCTTATCTCAATTCTTTTCTTTTCAACTTGACCACCAACTTGTGAAAATGTCTCTAAAAGATTGTCTACTCTCTGGATATATCTCGTGATACTGCTTTTGCAATTTCCCTAGTTTTTGTAAAACAGACTATCATATCATTTTTCATAAATATCATACTTTATTGCGAATGTGTTTCAAAATTGAACAAAAAAAATCTGTTGAAATCTGTTTTTTCGTTAACCACCTGTCGCCCCCCTATGAAAGACAACTCTCATAAGTTGAAACTTGTGGGAGCTAAGGACTAACGAGGTCTTACCTTTCAACGTGTGATTCCTAACATGGGTTGGACGATTGGAAGTGAAAATCGATCGCCCGAAACCCCTTATGGACTACCTGAGTGTGAAGCCAAGAGTGGGTGGAGCTTAGCAAACTTTTCCAAACAATTCAAAAATGCATTGAAGTTGTCATAAGAGATTTTTTTAACGAATATTTAACAATTGTGGGGCAGAAATAAGCTTTTTCAGTTATAATTTCACATTTGCAGGAGCATTTTCTACCTACTTATATCAATCAGAGACCCGTAAGTAATTATTTCTCAGTTATATAAGCTTCTGAAGTATTTGTTAGGTTATGTGTTGAATGTTTCTATCATTATTAAGTTTTCATTTTACGTTTCATAATTTATAAAAAAGATCTTCAAGTAATTTGTGTTGAAACAGCATTTTATATGTTATTTTCCTTTTGTTTCAGATTTCTGAACTGCAGTAAAATGGGTTATGTGTTTCGTTCCTATTTGTAAATACTTCAGTGGACAGAGGATTTGTACATTTTTGTGTTTCCTGCAGACCCAGCTGAGAGAAAAAAGTGGATTAATCTCATAAGGTACCTGATCACCATACTTAATACATAGATGAAGCATTTTATTGTTAAATTAAATTGTAGAAGACAAGATCGAGAACCATCAAAGCATTCATTAGTTTGCAGTTGTCACTTTGTTAATATGGATAAAAAATAGACCAACTCCTCTATGGTTCGATCTGCTTACTTTTTGGCTGGTAGGCCAACTCAACCACTGCGTTATCGAGAAACTTGCCATTTCCACATAGATACTTTCAATTCTTTTGGTCAATAAATATATGATTTTCACTGATTGAATTTTATTCACTATTTACAGTAGTGGCCGTAAAAAATAAATACTATATAGTACAACTGAT
>WOGR01003478.1:0-15844 GCA_015342045.1 Leptinotarsa lineolata
CGAGGTTTACTCTTTCAGGAACTTTCATGGGCTCATTTTTAGGATGTAGCTGGATAATGTCTATTTCGGATAACTGTAGAGGGTTTCCTTGAACGGAAGTGGCGTCGTTGGAATAAACTTCGCCTCTAACAGTGAGGTTACATTTACATGGAATATAGATCAACTATGGTTGTTTGATCTCTTTATATCCATGCTCCTTATAATTTTTCTCGATCATGATCTCATCAATGGGAATAGAGATAACATCGTTGACATGTTCTATTATGTCCTGGTTTAATTGAATTCGAATCGTCTGGCATTGTTTATCGGTTTTACCAATTGATAATTTTGGTAAACAATCTTTCTTTGGAATTTGGTTGTCAACATGGTATATATAGGTGTTTTCAATTCTCGTACAGGGTTCATCTTCATAATTATGGTGAGTCGAGTTAGGAATTACATAGGGTTTCAAAGGAACGATAGCTTGGTTGAGTATCGGAATTGGGAATAAATGAAAGTAATCATTAACATTTTCAAGAAGTATCGGAAAATGAATTGCAAATATAATAATTCCATTTTTATATTTAATTTCAATTTTTAGTGATTTGTTATGCAACTGAATGTTTTCAAAGTTTAGTAAACTGCCTTTGTATAGGTTTAACATTATTTTTAATGATTCTTCGATATCAGATAATGGTAATATCGTGCTATAAATGATGTTTATTTTTGCAAATAAAATTGAATCTTCAATGTTATTTAGTATTGATAATACAATTCGACAATCTTTTATCATTGTACCAAGGGAATTTTAAAGTCTTAACAATAGCGTGAACTTATTCAAATTTGAGACATTACTTTTTTTGTTCGTCAATTAATTGTTGGTTTTTAACAATCTGTTGTAAGCTATTCGTAGTTTCGTTTAAACATTTTCTTGTGATAGATAGGTTATTTTCTAAATCATGGTGAAGCATGTTCTGATCCCTTTCCAAAGTGGAAATTACTTTATTGTATTTTTCTGCATCTTCATCATCTAAAGTACCAAAGAACCATTTACTTGCTCTGCCTACTATATAATAAGTGCTCTTTTTGATGGATTATTTTCTCGAGGCTTGATATTGATTAATTTTACTTTGATTTGGTCAAGCAAAAAATTCAGATGCTTATACATGTGGTGTAGTTATGGGTTTGAAGGGTCTTTGATCGAGATAAACTCTGCGATTGTTTTTGCATTAATATTTGAGATATTCATGGGAGAGTCAAAATTTTTTAAGGTCAATGAATTTTATAAACGTATATTTTTTTGTGTAGTAGTTCTGGCTCTTCCGAGGGAAAAGGGAAGGATAGACTTATTTATACTCGTCATTCTTATGTCTTGTCCTGTCGTTGCAAGGATTCCAAGAAGTAGAAGGTATAACGTTGTCAACTGAAACAATTTGTTTCTTAATGATTTTTCTTTATGACTTTACCTTACTCTCATGGTATTTTGATTTAAAAGATTAAATTTTAAAAATGCTATCTTTTTTTGGTTGAATTTCCTTATATAAGGGTGATAAGAGAAGTATTCTTATTGATTTCAATTTCTGGAGGGTCATTTCTGTTGGAATTTACTTTAGATAGGTTTTTTGCCGCTTCATTGTTTTGTTATACTATTTCTTTCAATGTATTCATATTTCTTGAATGTTTTTCCATATAGTTTGAGGTTACTTTTTCTGACGTTACATATATGGGCTTTGGTGTTCCACATCACCTTTAATAATTTGTGAAGGTGTAAATTTTGTTGCGGAATGGACAGTATTATCAAATCCTAGAATCGCATATAACATTTATTTTGCTATTGGTCGATTAGGAAATTCTAATTTTGGAGTTCTTATATTCTTAATTAGAGTAGAAAGTAAGCGTTCTACGGGGCTATTACTGTTTGGCATTTTTAGGGTGATGTAATGCAACATAATTTCATGGAGTTTGCAAAAATCTTCAAAAGAGCTATTTTCAAATTCTGTGCCTGAATCGCAGGTTATTTTATTTGCAATACCGTAATGGGATATGAATTTTAATGAACCATCTGATATGTCTGTCGCATTTAGTTGTATGGGGTATGCTTGTGCAAAGCGCGAAAAGCTATCAATAATTGTTGAGAATTTTATTCTGTCAAGTGATAGAGCATCGACATAAATATGTTCAAACGGGTATTCTCCAATTGGTGTAGGGTTCAACTTTCTGACATTTGGGTGTCTTTCGTATTTTGATTTTTGACATGTTACGAATGTATTTACGTAGTTTGTTATTTCTAGAATCATATTAGGCCAATAATATACTTTTGATAAAGACAGTTTTGTTTCATTTATACCTCTATGTGTAGTTTTCGTTGCATGATGGTATTTAATTTTTTCTTGTTGTTTATTTTTCTTCATGTCTTCTAAGAATATATTACTTTGAACAAGTTTAAAGGCTGAGTTTTTGAAATGTTTTTGAATTATCGGGATCATTACATTCTTTAGTTCTTCTTGAAATATTATACCATAAACAGTATTGGGTTTTGGATATTCTTAAAAGATTTTTACTATATCGTTTTCAATGTTTCTATTAGACATTACGATTTTTAAAAGTGTTTCATCAAAGGGTTTTATTATGCTCACTCTTGGTAGAATAATATCGTTACTTTGAGTTAGGAATATTTGATTTTCAGATTTATTTATTGGTTTCTCTGATATTGGGATTTCTAAAATCGGGTCTTCTTGCGAAGAATGTTGTGTTTCATTTAAGTCTTTCATTTTTGGTTCTACTTATTGGGCTAGTACGACTATTATGTCTGAAAGTATTTTAATCCTCTTTTCCTCTGGGAATTTTTGTTTTTCTTTAGCTGGTTGAAAATGTCCTGTGTGGTATTTTTCGAGTTGTGGTTCTTCTCTTGATTGATATTTTTCGACTTCTTCATTGGCGATTTCGTCTATTTCTTGCACTATTTTGGCAGTTTCATCAATCTCAGGGTTATCGTTTTTATCTACGCAATATTCTGCAAAATCTTCTAAACGGTCTTCTTCCGTATCGAAATTTCCTAGTAAAGAATAATTTTCTGATGGATGTGGTTCAATTCTGGATAGGTCATCAGCAACAGAATTCTTTTTTCCTTATCTATGTATGATGTTATATTCGTATTCTTCTAGTCTTAGGCGCCATCTTACTAATTTTGAAAAAGGGCCTTTAAAGTTGAATAACCATTGGATTGGTTTATGATCGGTAACAATCGTAAATTTTCTACCAAAAAGGTAAGGTCTAAAGTATTTGGTAAAATTAACAATTGCTAATGATTCGTATTCTATAGTCAAATAATTATGTTCTGCGGGATTAAAAGTTCTTGAGGCATACGCGATGGGTTCATCTTCACCTATAGGGTCTTGTGATAACAGAGCTCCAATTGCTACATTAGAAGCATCGGTTGTCAAGATAAGAGGTTAACTAAAGTTGGGTTATTGAAGAAGGGGTTCATTGTTCACATTTTTCGAAGGTTTCTATGAATTTGGCAGAATGAATGATTTTTTCTCCTCTTTTTAGACATTGAGTTAGCGGTTTTGTTTATTGCACGAAATCTTCAATGAATTTTCTATAATATCCTAGCAAACCGAGAAATGATTCAACATCTATAGCAGAAGTTGGTATGGGAAATTTATGGATCGCTTTTATTTCATTCTGATTGGGTTTTATACCGTGGGGTGTTACGATATGTCCTGAAAATTCTACATTTTGTTTCGAGAATTCCGATTTGTCTAATTGTATTTTCAATTTAGCTTCTCGTAATACTTCAAAGACTTGTTTGAGATTGGAGATGTGTTCCTGAAGGGAGGTCGAAAAAATTATTATATCGTTCATGTAGACAAGACATATTTTATTCCTTAGGTCTTCCAAAATGTAATCCATAATGCGTTGAAACGTCACTGGAGCGTTCCTTGAACCAAATGGCATCCTCACATTCTCGTAGTGACTGTGTTCTACGTTGGAGGCTGTTTTGTCAATATATTTTTCTTCCATCTCTATTTGGTGGAATCCAGAAGATAGATCTAGTGTAGTAGAGAAGTTGCACTTCCCTAGTTTATTTAGTATGTCGTCAATATTAGGAATGGGATATCGGTCATCAATCGTTTTTTCATTCAGTTTTCTATAATCAACGACATTTCTTCATTTTTTCTTTACCGAGGCGTCCGCTTTCTTCGGTTCAATCCAAATAGGGCTGCTCCAAGCTGATGATGATGGTCGTATTATTTCGTCATTTAATATCTTTTCTATTAGTTCATTTACTTCTTCTTTATGGCAATGAGGAAACCGATAGGATTGAGTATGTATTGGTATTTCTTTTGTCGTTTTAATTTCATGTTTTATCTTGTTTGTTAAAGAAAGTCTAGTATTCTCATAATGAAATATTTCCAAGAATTCTCTACAAACTATTGAAATTGCGTTTTTTTTCCGTGTTCATATGGTCGGTCCTAATTTCACTTGTTATATCGGTTTAAAAATTATTATTATAATTTTCAGGTAGAGCTTAATCAATATTATGAATTTCAAAATGTTCTTCATTTATTTGGTTGGACGGAAACGGTTCATTCATTGTTATAGAGATAGTTTCATTAGTTTCAATAAAATTTTTTGAAGTTGCACGATGATTTTTAGCATAAGTTATTGTTTCAGGTACGTATAATTCCCCAATAAATCCTTCTGGAATTATTATTTCTCTTCCACTGATATTGACAGGGTATTTTTTATTGAAGTTCCATATGGTGGTTGTCCAAAAGTAAAAGAAATTTCGTGAGGCTGTCTATAGTAGAAAGGGATTCGTACAATTCCATTTCTCAAGATTTGATTGCTAAAATCGATATTTGAGTCAAGATTTTTAAGTTCTTTTGAACCTAAAATTCCATCAAAAAATTCATGAAAGTAGAATAAGATATATTCTGTTTCATAGTTGCTTTGAAATTCTTCAAAAGCCAGGATAATGGCTTTATATTGAATTCCTCTTTCACCTAATGAAGTTTTTAAATGAGAGGGTTCTCTGAATATTCTGTCTGAATAATATTTTTTTACAATAGATGGTCTCAACATAGAAGTATGGCATCCGGTATCAATTAGTAGTTTAATTGGGGAATTTTTGATTTGTTTATAAAATAATCCGTTTACAGAGGCTGAATAAAGTTCTATTATACCGTCTTGTTCATCGGAGGTGATTTGTAAAAATTTGCATCTCCATATTCAATGTTCGAGTCAATTACTTCAGTAGTTTCTTGGGGAGTAAAGTAATATTCGTTCAATTCATCAATTAATTTATATCGATCTGGAGGGTGTTGATCTTCAATTGGGTATTGGTCTTCAACAGGGTTTTGGTGAGGCATATTTGATATACTAATCGTACGATTTCTAGAAGTAGTCGACATTGGTTGAATATTTCTAGTATCAGTCTTATTTGGTAGTGGGGTGGTCCAAACACTTGTTTATTCGTTAAAAAATTCATGTTGAACTTGTTTAGGTTGAATATTTATAGGTTGGCCTGGAAATTGTGGTTTTTGGTTGAATTGTTGATAATTATTAAATAGTTTATCTGAAATTTGACTAGTAGAGAGTGTATGATTTCTAAAGTTAGTTTATTGAAAGTTTTGTAACTGTGAGAAATTTTGTGCAGGGAGATTACTATAATTTGGTTTCATTTGTTTTTGTGGGTATTGTTTTTGAACGTTAGTGCTGATGCGATTCTGAAAAACCATATTTCGTGTTCATCTAAAATTTTCATCTTCCAAAACTAAATTCATTACTTCCTCAAGGCTATTTGATTTTTGAACAATCACTTTATCTTGTAATCTGATTATTAAATTTCAAAGAATCTGATTGATACTGACGAATATATATCGCCTCAATCTGTGGGTCTATAGCGGCAAGAGAATTAATTCTTAAGAATAATTCACTTCTCAATACTTGCATTCTTTTTGCAAAATCAGGAGGATATTCGTTTCTATCAAGGACAAATGTAAAAAGTTGTTGTTCAAGGTTATCTAAATTTTGTCTATCACCAAATGTATTTTTCAATTCATTTTTCATCAAAGCCCATGTATTCAATTCCGTTCTTGCACCAATCAATAATTGTGCTCTATCTCTCAGTATACCAACAATAATACTCAAGAGACACTGATTCAGTGCATCGTCAGCGCTATAATATTCATTATAAATTTTTTCGATTGCATTTATAAAAATTTCGAAGGCACCTAAAGATCCATCATACAAAGGTATGGTGGCAGAATGAATTTTAAGTAAAGCATAATCAATTTCGGTGGACATATTTGGAACAGATAGAGAGACAAGCGACTGTACTCAATCTTCAATTTCAGATTCGATCATGTGTTATTGTCGCAATCTTATCGGAAAAGATTACTCAATAAATCTATTCAAGATGAAAGTTTGCTTCCTTTATTCAGAAAAGAATCACGGCAATATTATTGCGAGGTTTATCACAAAAATATTACTGAAGCGTCATTGTGTGTATGAAATGAATACTCTCTTTATATCAGCGTATGATATAAATAGATTATTTTCCGTATTTCAATCGTATGCTATGAGTAACAAGATATTCTTTAGCTTCTTTGTTTTTCTAATCAATAAATACTACGCATTTATTGTTTGCAGTGAGCGAGGAAAGAGAAAAATGATTTGAATGTATGAAATGTTGATTCGGCGTTTCTCACTTGATTGTTACGATTTGAATCAATATTCAAATCGTCTTTCCTAATCTACGTGACTTATATAGTCCTGTCACCAATTGCTATAAGAGAAAATGATGTTTGTTTTTGATTATGATGATTACTTTTCCGAGACTTTCACAAAATCTCTACGACAAAGATTCTAAGGAAATGTTGAAATCAGATAGGAAAACTCGACTTACCTCGATGGTGTGTCAGTATTCTCTCCTGGAGGTCTGTCGTTGCTGAGTCTGACGATTCGGTCCTTTTGGTGGATGATTGGTGGACGAAGCTTGTTTCTTGTAGTGGACAAACAGTTGGTACTGAAGAAAATTCAGGATTAATTTTTTTCCACTATCCTACAATAGACTGCGCCAATTATAGTTTAGGGCCACAGGAACCACTTTTTAAAAATACTTTGTTTGGATTCACAGACTTTATTGTTCAGAAGTTACTTCAACAATCGTACTAGCAGAACTGACGATTCCTTCCAGATAGGTAGTTTTTATAAGTTTATTATAACTTAGTCAGCATTTGATAAATAAGCATATAGGAGGGTTTTATATACATAACTTGCGATAATTTTTTATCGTAACATTTTTCACCAATCCTTCTGAATGTTTGGAAAATTTTCAATGATAACATCCGTCCCAAATTGAATCTGAGTGATGAATAATAATTCAATGATTATAATAATAATCTTCATTTATTTCTCACTGATCACATATAGTATGACACGTCACAAATGGAAGCCATGTGATTTTAAGCAAATTTACAATCAACAATATTAAAATATCACTATTTGATACATTTGTAAATATATACATGGAAACATTCATTCAATTTTCATTCATTCATAGGAGCAAACACATTTTTGTTTGGAATTAAGAAATTTTTTATACTATAGTAACATCTATCTTGCAAATACCATGTCAACTTTCATCTGAAGGAGGTTCCATTCCGTTGCTCTCTCAGGTTAATGGAAAGATGATTGAAAAACTTCACAACTCTATATGAGGGGCTTTTTTCATAAAATGTGGAGCTGTGTTCAGTAATTCTGATGAGGTCTTCATTTCTAGTTAGGTAATCATGGCACTGAGGAACTGTTTGATACATCTAAACATGTTGCATATAGATAACATTATACATTTTGAAACATAAATATATGGAACTGTTGAAATATTATATTTTTGAAAGTATATTCGACACGATTCATCTGGTTGTAGACTGGAAATGACTCGAATAAGTCTTTTTTGCGAAACATATTTTCTACTTGCGTTACTGGAGCGTACCCAGATGTTTATGTTTTATAATATGTGAAAGTAACTTAGAGCATGGTATACATTGCTGAGTTGATTAGTCTTGAACATATTCTTCAATTGCAATATAACATAGTAACCTGTGTTCACTTTTTTGCTTAGGGTATTAATACTATTTTCTCAACTAATTTCATTATCTTCTGAAGTTACGAAGAATTTCGTTACTTCAGAAAGATAAATAGTACTATTTCTGACAACCACTTGAATACCAGTCACAAATCTCCACCTAAAATGAAAATGCATACAGATTTTTTTCTCTACATTCATAATAAAAAATTTCTCTCACACCAATTTATGAATTCTTGTGCTAAATCATCTAGTTTTTTTTGTAAGTCTTCAGGAATATCTGAATCAGTGGTCAATGTCGTGTCATCTGCATAGGGAACTACAGAATCTGAACTTATATGATCACGTAGATTGTTTATAAATAATAAAGACAGTTTATTCACATTGAAGTCAATTTCCCAAATAGATTTGGGCCATTCCTGATTATTTTCATCTCCTGCAGGATGTTCTCCTAATCAAGTTCTGAATTTAACAGACAGTATCAACCAATGTTTTTGGAATATATCATGATCTTTGCTTGCCATGATAATTGTATTATATCTCTATCATTCCTCAGTTTTTCAATTTTTGCTATAGTTTTTTAGTTATTACGTTGAAAACTACTCTTTTAGGGAAGTTTCAGAATTACTAAGAATCAGGAACATCGTGATTCCGATGTTTTTCCCTAACTCATCTGTATGTTTTTGCCTCTCAATTCATAAGGGAGCCGATAAGGGGATTGCTGTGAAAACTGTAGTGAAAGAAGACGAATCTCGCTGAGATGTTAATGTTGAAGCTTACTTATGCAATGGATCACCCTGGAAAACCTTGGTTATCTTTGATATTTGTAGATTGGGTCTTCGTATAGATGTCATCGCCTTCACTTTCTGAAGCTTGTCTTTCAATTATTCAAAGTTTTGTACGATATGTTTTAAGAAAGCACGTACGACTATGGCATTGATTGGAAAAAATGTATCGCTATCTGTAGCAATCACGCTAAAGCTATGACTGGCAATAAAAGCGGACTCGTTGCGAAATTGAAATCAATAATGCCCACATATCATAGGCACATTGTTTTCTTTATCGACAAGCTCTTGCTGCTGCCATAGACACTTTTGATTTAAATGACGTGCTTGAGGAGGTAATGAAATTTGTGAATTACATCAATGCCCTGCAAACCCGGCTATTCAGAATCGTTTGTGAAGGTAATGGCTTGCTTCATCACAAAGAGGTCAGATGGCTGTTCAAAAAAAGGTATTGACAGGAGTTCAACAACTGACTGCTGAATTGTTATTGTTCTTGCAAGATACTGAATCTAAATATGCTAATAATTTTTTGACCCTGTTAGGCTCTTGAAGTGAGCATTTCAACCAGATATTTTCAGCCACCTCAATAATTCAGACCTCTACCTCGAAAGTAGAGAAGAAAATATTTTGACAGCTCACGATGAAGTCAAAATATTTCATGCACAACTTTATTTATGGTCAACTTCTCTGCAAATAAATATATTTGAGACTTTTTCATGTGTTCATATGATTGTTGATGATAATGCATTAAAGCAATCGCTTGTGGTAAGCTCTCACATTCTTTGCATGATTGGGAGCTTGCATAATTTACAAGAGAAACTTTCAAAATAATTTTAGACTTGCACTCTGAAGCTAACAATGGGCGTAGATGGATTCTAAACTATTTTTTGGATGACTCAATGGAACTGGCTGATCTCACCACAAATATGGAAGAATGTTCCAAAAAGAGGAATAGACTTCAATAAGAAAATGATTTTTCAGACGTAAATGAACCGCTGATTGAACCTTAAAAGGTCAAAAGTTTTGTTAAAGCTTCGATATTTGTCGATTGAATCTTCCGTCGATCTCAAAGATGACGTATTCGTGAGTGAAGATGTCCATGTCTTCGAATCAAACCTCTGCTTCACCTAACCATACAATTCATAGCAATGCTATATGAATAGCAAATGAATATCACCTGAAAAAAATTCCCATCTCACCAATTCTAGGTTTAGCATAAGGTGAACGAAAATGTTCTCTTCATGAAGGAGTTGATGAAGGAGAACATGACAAATTATACACTACATCGATGATTCAATTCAGGGAAAATAGCACATCTTAGACAAATTCATCAAAAAATAATATAGCGCCATAACAAAATTCTTGAGAAACAGTTATTGTCAAAGTATAAGCCACAAATGTCGGAGATAGAAGTCATCTTTTTTCGGAAGAAGATAATGAAAGTAAACATCGCGATATGTTCTCAATAATGTCATCTAAAAACCAAGAGTGAATTTGTGATACTCATCCATTTCAATTGGCATGAAAAACAACATAGTCGGTGATGAATATTTCGGGAATAAATGAGTCCCTTGTCAGTCACGAGATATCCATCATCTTCATCCAATTTTTCAACACGGTTAACAACTGCGGATCTGGACAACAGATTTTCGCAAAGTGATGCTCATGCAGAAGATAGAGACAACTAGAAAATTGTTTTTTCACTATCTATGTCTCTGCAGATCGCAGCATTTCAAATTCGATTCATACAGTGCACATCTATTCCGGCAGCAGGAGGTTGCATAACTGAATGAGGATTTAGAATTGGGTGGAAGTAACCAGGTTCAATTCAATGCCACGAAAACCCAGGCATAGGTGTTCTCTAAAAAGATAAATGTCTTCGAATCGGAGAAAATACTTTCAGGACAGATTATTTCGTTTCCTACTTCGATGGGTTTGTTGGGGTCAAAATGGACATCAATATTTTTTGGCACAATCATGTCGCTGGTATTGCGAAGGCTGCTTCTCAAAAACTTGGAACAATGTTTCGGTATTATGCACTTATTGTCCCAAATCTATTAGGATTTTTCAAAAAATTGCTAAGCTCTAAGTATATTTCAGGCCCCCATATGCTGATGTTATCATTTCAATCAACTAAATATGTTTTGCAGGTGAGATCATGGCGATCGCAAGGCAACTTTTGAGTTAACATTTCTCAATCTCATCAAGCGGTACTTTAATGAAAACTTTACTGGCATTACAAAAATTCCTTACTCAAATGGCTCTCCTTAAGTCCTTCAGAAATTGCTGTCAAGAAAAAAAGTATTGGCTTCTTTTCTTGTGGAAGCTTCAGCTTTTCGTATTGAGGTTACTCACTCTGTCAGTTGTCTTATAGAATTCACATTTCCAAGTAAATGACTTCAGAATTTTTATTTTTGCTTGGCAGTCCATTGAATATTGATTTCTATATGCATTTTTCGGAACTTGATCACACACCTGTATCGTTGCTTTCCACTCAAGTTGAGAAAGATTACCTGCTGTGGTTGAAAAGGTATATAAGTGTATTTCAGTTCATTGTATTCGTTCGAAAAATGTACTTATAGCACGAAATTGCAGTAACGCGCAGTAACGAGATTAAATGAAAAAACATTATGAATATTTCAATTTTTTTATGTTATGGTGTATACTCATGAATTTAGAGCTTAAGTTCTAGATATTTAAATTTGTCAACTGGCAAACTACAAAAGGAAAATTTTAATGAAGGTTGATAATGAAACTTTTATGAAATATGTTCAACATGTCTTCCAATTTCTTGAATGCAGAGCTGAAGTCTACGTTTGAAAGACTGTTCTGTTCTGCGCAAGACAGCTGGTGTAATGCTGCGAAAAGCATTCGTTATTCTAAGTCGCATATTTTCGGAAAAAGTTGGTGGCTCTACGTTAACCATATTTTTCATGTATTCCCATAATGAAAAATTCAGTTTTGTTAAATCTGGTGATCTAGCGGGCCACCGTACAGGCTCATTCCTTCCTATGCATTTATTGGGAAATACATAATTCAGATTGTCTCTCACTACTGCCGAATAGGGAGCAGGTAGATTATCATTTTGTAACCACATTCTATTGCGGAGCTCAAGAGAAATATCTTTTCACAAACCTGGTAAATCATTTCGTAAGAAATTGAGATACATTGTTCCATACATTGTTCCATCCATATGTCCTCAAAAAAGAATTGATCAATTACATATTCTCCAATGATGCCTTCCCAGACGTTTATCGACCACCTATGTTGATAGTCCACCTGTCTCGATAAGTGGGAATTTTCTGTCGAATAATAATGGTAATTATGTCGATTCACAAATCCATTTCTATGGAATGTCGATTCATCCCACTATAAAATGTTATTGAAAAAATATTCGTTTCGACGGATTTTTCCCATGGCCCAATTGCAAAATCTCACTCTCTTCTCAAAATCGGTATACAGTAGTTCTTGATGTAATTGAACGTGGTATGGATGAAAGGATGTTTCTTCTAAACTTGTTGCACTGATCTCCGACTTATATCAACTATTTCACCAATTTGTCGTTGACTCCTACTAGGATTTTCTTCAACAGCAAGAAGAATTCGCAATTCATTATCTTCATTAGTAGCTTATGCGCTCATGTTTAGAATAATTGATACAACCAGTTCTAACAAATCGTGTCAAGACCTTTCGGAATGATCTTTCATCTGGATGCGTTCTATCTGGATACCGTTGAGAATAAATTTTACTTGCCAATAAACAATTCCTGTCTGATTCATCTAATATGAAAATCATATCAATCAAATCACTTTTTTATAACAACATTCTGATGAAATTATATCGAAAGTTCAACTTCATGATTCACTAAATATTTCAATATTCATTTGCAGGCAAATATTTTGATCTGTCATTTGCCGAACTACTTGATTTCCAATAAATATTTTATTCGCTGGAGGCTTTTTTAGTCTGGAAGAAAATGACTGAAACTTTGAGATTATTGACATTATTGTAACTATTCCAGAACGTACATTTTGTGGTGTAATTTACAACTTGTTTACTAACAACAAGTAATTTTAGGCATTGGGCGATATTTTAAGAGAAGGGTTGGACAAAAATTATGCATCAAATGGAAAAATTACATGGTGTTCTATTTAGAGAATAAATGTTTTATGAACATAACATATATGTCGATCACAGCCGTCACAAACGAATTTCACAGAAAAAAAATCATTGATATTATGGCGGTGAAATAAAGACTTGTCATTTAAAAACAAAATAAGAAAAACTATAGGACAAGCTTTAATGTACAAAATTGAAACAAGATATCTTTTGTATATTCTCATCAGTCGTCAAATGAATTTTGCTTTGAAAAAAGTCTTTCATCGAGTTTATGGTGTAGAAATAGGAAGAACGACCCTTTTTCGAAAAAAAAGCTTATTCAAAAAAAACTATTGAACCTAGCCATAGGGAATACTCGAAGAAATTCATAGAGATTTCGTTGGCACTCCTTATGGATCAATAATATATAGGATGTTTCATTTAAAATCAGGAAGAATCTGTAAATTTTCATTTACAATATGTGGCAAGCGGTTTTTCATAACCTGTATATCACAGGTCAATTTCAGATATATCGTTTGAGAGATTTACCAATGAAAAATATTCGACCAGAAATAAATTCAGTTGGAATTTGCACTACTTCATAATTTCAAATATTCTGAGTGGCGATAATTGGAAAACAAAACCTGTCATGCTAGATATCTATGTAGAAACCGCAAACGCTATAAAAAATTTAGGTTGCCATTGAAAAAACACAGTAAGGATCTGCCCAGAAAATTGAACAAACTGTGTGAATGCCAATATTTTTATTTTGTCGAGCTCGAGAAATAAGGTAATATTATAGAAATTTAGATTCCTATCTATTTCCCAAATAGGGTTATGGAACACCGCGCTACTGTTGCTATTGCAGTAACATTGGTTACGAATTCAAGTCGTATAAAAACATAAAAAGTTTTATTTCTCATTTTTTATGATATCTATGTTTAGTTTGTTCACATTCTCCAATATTTTTCTCGCATATCGGTATCAGTGTATTGTAACATCTGTTTTTTTTTCTTTCATAATAGATATTGCCCACAAAAAAAGTATCGAATCATTTGTTGAAAAATGATTTTTCATTTCCAGGACTACGGAAATACGTTGGACATTCGTGGCACAGAGAGCTTTAGAAATCGCAGGAGGTATATTCTACCTCAACTTCATAATTGATAGATTTTTGCTACCAGGCTGTGAAGAATTTGGGATGAGGAAGTTTCGCAGGACCGAAATTTTTGTTGTTATTCTCAAAAACTGCTTTTTTGGTATCTTATTTTATTTGACTGGTTTTTATTTATTATTCCATTCCGTACAAAACTTTTTTGCGGAATTACTGTGCTTTGGAGATAGACTGTTCTATGACGAATGGTGGAGCTGTTCACATTTCTCACAGTTTTTCAGGAGGTGGAACATACTTGTTCACGATTGGTTGTATACATACCTTTATGAAGATATATACGAATATGTTGTGAAGAACAAAAATGTTGCAAAAATATTTACTTTCCTGATCTCAGCTGTAGTTCATGAGTGGGTTCTAACCTATATTCTTGGATATTTTTTTCCAGGTCTGTTTATATATTATTTAGGGTTTCTGGTATGTATTCTCCTAGAGAAAAAGCAACAAAATATCAGAACTTTCATAATTTCATTCCGTATAGGATTAACTATCGGAACTGGTATTTTGATTAGTGCTTACATGTTGGAATATTTTGCCAGAAGCAATATAAAAAATGATTACAGTTCATTTGATAATGTTTATTCACCAAAATTTTTAATTTGTGACTGCATCAACTGAGGCAGCTGCCTGATTTAATTTATTTTATGTAAAAATTGTTAGTTCTCACAATTAATATTCTCAGAAAAAAATATTGACAATTTTATTATGCAATTAGAGCAACATAGTTGGAAAGAAATATTTCGAAAGTCTAATGTAAATAAGAAACGGAATACTTTCATGAAGGATATACAAAAACTTTTCAATGCCAATTTCCCTATCAGAAGTCAAACATAATAACTGGATAACCAAAGAAGTTCAAATTATGAAAAATATAGTAAGTACTCTACAGTGCATGACACTTGGTAACTGTCTATAAAAATGTATATAACGAATGTAGGGAAGCATATAGACGACTTCTGAACAGAACAAAAAGTGAATACTTCATTAATTCAATACAAAATAGTGATGATGAATCAAAAACCACCTGGAATGTAATAAATTCTCCAAACAAGAAACTTCAAAAAATAGAATTGTTTCACCTTGTAGTACCATAAATTATGTTGATCTAGCGAAACTTCCTGAATTCTTCGCATCTAACTAGCAAAATATGAATCTCTCAATATTTTCAGACAATGAAAATGAAAACGAATGAATTAATATGTTTTCATCTATCACCAGTTCCTGAAGTTGTCATGAGACCTTTCAAAAATCTTTTTGAAAGATCCCTAACCCCATAACTATCTAAAAAAAATGATATTTTGAGATATGCCAAACCTATTGGAGACACATTTGAAAACAAATTACCCCATGTAATTGTTGTTGTTTTGTTCGTTACGTTAACCAGCTGACGAATGTCAACCCTCAGAAGTCGAAACTTGTGCGAACAATGGATTAACAAGGCCTTACCTTTTAACGTGCGATTACCCAGCACGGTGGCCCAGCGGGGAATCGAACCCAGGACTTCCACTTGAAAGGCTGATGTGCTAACCTCTATGCTACCGAGATCACTAGAACTGAATCCTTACTGGGGCCATTTTTATTGTCTATGTATCGCCATTGCAAATAATTGAAAAGTGAGATGATTCCATAAAATTTGTCCCCCGTAACAAGATAGCTTCTGCATATCGATAGGATTTACGAGCGAATAGGTGAACCAGTTCGTTAAATACTTTG
>WOGR01003479.1:0-15843 GCA_015342045.1 Leptinotarsa lineolata
TTGAATTCTTTCATCACTGAAATGGATTCATTACACAGCAAACAAATAGGCTTACCATTGTGCAGGATAAAAAAGAATTCTTCAGTCCATTTTTCTTGAAACTGGCGACCCTCTGCATCTACTTTTAGTTTCTTTCCACCAGACATAATTTTCGTATACGAAATATAATTAGTGAGCACTCAAGATGCACACAAAGTCACAAAGCATATTGAAGGCACTAGCATTTCGCTAGGATATCGCTCGTCGAAGTTATCACCTCGGTACCTCAAGTAGAACTGAACTAAAGTTCGGGCCATGTGTTATACAATAATTTTTAACAAGTTTTTTTTTAAATTGGGTTTTTCAAAATGTCTTGCAGGCCGGATCAAATCATACAGCGGGCCGGCTGTTGCCCACCCGTGATATAAAGTTCTTGATGATTTTTGCTAAATATTGAAAATAATATACTTTTATTAATGGTACTTTCATTATTTTATGTAGTGAGACCGAATCCCAATGTATTTATTAAATAGGGTTTTTAACTAAATTATATCATGTATAGGCCTTGAAAAAAATAACGCCGGCCGCCGCTGGTCTTTAACGGTCGACTGTGACTTGGCCAATATCGAGCCTATGCTTACTATTCTCGATCCTTCTAGGTGTCGCGCCGCTTCGAAAACATTTATACCGATTTCCGAAGACATCCATCTACATATAAAATCACTACCAATAGGCAGAGTGAGGCTAGTCTAGAAGACAGCTAATAAGGCGATAGACATTTGAGTATTAGTCTGAAGTTTAGTTTTTGTGTTGTATTGGCAGAGTGTAGTAGAGAAATAAAGTTGAGTTCAATTGTACAGTGTGGTCAATTCTTTTCGAACCCAGGGAGGAAACGTAACAATGAATTTTGTGGAGGCAAATATATGGAATATTTTGTCAATGAATAAAGATACCTGTTACCATTACAGATACCTGAAAATTTTGTTGTCAGATATACCAAATACACAGGGCATTACTTTTGCTTCAATTATTCCTAAGTGAAAGATCCAATTATATTCCATAAAGAAAATATCGAAAACTCATTATTTAGACTCTCAAAGTATTATCATATATTTTTTTTAGTTTCAGTTCTGATTTATTTTGCTCAGTTCATACTTTAAGTTATATTTTTGAATTATTGGTTTTTTCCCTACTATAAACATGTGTGTTTTTAGGGAAAATAAGTCTTTATTATTATTAATACAAATTGAACCATTTCTCAGATTCACCCAATGTACTTGTACAGATTTTCTCTCATTTCATACTTACTTCACCCATTCCTTCAATAATCCTCACGATAATAAAAAGTGGAAAATTTATCCTGGCAGCGATTGGAGTCAAGAGTGTAAATATAGATGTGACAAGAACTCCTATTCCATATACTCGTTTACTTCCAAATATCTCTGCTAACCTACCCCCTGGTATTTGTGTTATTACATATCCATAAAAAAACGAACCCAAAACTATACTTTGAGTATGTTCATCCCAATCAAATTCACCAGAGGTCTGAAAAATAAATTCTGTTAAAAACAGTTCTAACATAATTCTCCTTTCTAATCCAAATAAAACTGATAAATATTTCTTTAGGGTCAATTGAATAAAATCTCAAAATGAAATTTTTCATTTTATTTGTAGTTTTTTAGAAAATCATATTCTGTGAACCATTTAGTGTTGTCCGGATACCTACCCAACTGATAAACCCTGACGATATGGATATACAAATTATATTTCATACAGATAAAGAAACTTGACCAAAACATTAGACTAGTCTTATTCAGTTAGGTAAAAAAGAGCCCAGAGATCTAATAATTTTTTTAGACTAAAAATTATAATGTTGATCTCTCTTCGATTTGAAAACACTGAAGACCATTTCTTTGTTCTAAAAACATAAAAAATTTCAGCCTAGAGTAAAATAGAGAAAAGAGTTTTACCATATTGAAATAAGCTGCTCAACATTCTTACAGACAGCCAGGCCTCACTTGAAGTCTTGATAACCAATAGTCTCATTAGCCTGAAATGCCGCGAAGAAGTGAAAGAAGTTTCGGGCAGGAATAGATTTAGGAATTACAGACAAAGAAAAAGCTTATGAGTTTACTAGACACCAGTTATCGACTACACATATGGGCTTCGAAATAGCTTTGGAAGATACCAAAATCATTGGTATGAGATCACATCAGAATATCTGTTATATACAAAAAAAATGTTTCAACAAAGCATTGGATTTCTCGAGTGAAATATGACAAACTACTACTAGAGGAAACAAAATTGTGGAATGAGTGTCATGTGGAAGGAAAATTGTCCTGAGCATATGTGGACTACAAGTGTTTTCCTTCCAAACAATAATCAATAAAAACAGTATATAACCCATTTAAATATGCATCTCACAGTTTATATCAATGACACCAATCACAACAAATTTTTGCCTTATGCTGATGAATCCAAGCTATTGCCAATTATTGAGTCAGTTCAATAAGGTGCAAAAAATATAACTTCACAAAATTTATTAACCTGATGGTTTATTATAAAACAAATTTCATTGAATAGATGTTTTAGAATTTGTTTAACTTTTGATGCAGTCATTCGTTTTTATATTTTAGAAAATAATAACATTATATTTACAACTGGTACTATTAGTTTTCTCTATATATTTATCTAATATTATGTCGGTCTCTGATGTTGAAAACTGATACATGCTGGCAGGGAGAAGCTGTCTCCATGTCAAAACAAGTTAATAGTTTTATGACCCTGAAAAGCGTGTCTGTCTTCTTTTTCATGATTCTTGTTACTACTAAATTTTGAAAAAATTCTGAAATCACAACTTTTGCAAGTTTTTGTTTTTCATGATTCTTTCAGAGTAGAGCATTCTCATTTTACAGTACACGGCCTCTACAGGTTTTGTTTGTCTTGTTTTCCCTTAGTATTGTTTAGTCAATGTATAAACAAAATTGTATTACTTGTATTCATATTTCAATAACACCTTAAACAACTGATTCAATTATTCTACAGAATCACTTCCACTTTGCTAGTTATTGTTTGACTCATAGTGTCTGAACTAAAACTGATTGCAACTTCATCATAATCTGAATAATGCAATGAAAGTAACTCAAACTGTGTTGGCACATTAATTTCCTCCAGAATCTTTCAAAACTATTTTTGTTATTTTTTCATGTGAATGCCTTTCTGATCACTGCACTTAGTTCACACATAATATAGTGGGACTCTGCATCTAGTCAACCTACTGAAAATCTCTCCAGCACTTAGGTGGCTCTTTCTGAAAATCTTTCAGAGAGTGCATATTGATCTGATTTCACTAGATAGTATTCCACTTCTTCAATGAAATATTCTGCCAGGTAGCTAATTGCAGTCCATGTTTCTATGCTATCTATATCTTATTTACTATATCAGGGAGCTGGTCCTGGCCATACCTACCCCATTTGCATTATTGTCATTGAATCACCTTCCTGAAAAGAACTTTCATCTTAATGAGATAGGTACTGTAAATCAAGATATGTTTTTCCTCGGACGTATATTGAATTTTCTTTCTCAAAACCATAATTTTGACAAAAATGTTTACTTTGAAGACTATTTTTTATGTACACATTGATCACAACAATTGAAGAAAAGTATTGTAGGATTTTTACTGCCCCCTTTCTTCCAATTAGCAGAATTCATTTTAGAATAATGTCATTCAGGTACTTTTATACTCGTAAGAAGTTTGTTCTTCAAGCTGTACTTGTTTTTTCTATCAAAATTGTTCCACAATTTGATTGTATTTGTATTATTTTTCATTTTTTCCAACACACACATGAGACACGATCAACATCACTAGATATGTCTCATATAGTAAATAAAACCAAGTTGAATTTCCAATTTCTATTGTGCCCATGAAAAATTAAAATAAGGTACCCCTAGAGCTGACTTTTGTTTTACCATTAAAAACTACTTTTTTTTAAATTGATACTTTCAATACAGAAGGGTTGATTGGAGAATTGAAATTACAGTTTCAACAGACTGCCTTGAATCACTTACATCTTCTGGAACAGTGGAATTTGTTATATTTATAGGACAGTGGTCGAAGGTATTGTTGCTAAAGGAAGGTTGAGTAGAATTAACCATAGCCACAATCGCAACAGATAGATTTACTCTCATGGCATATACATTAGCAAAACCTAAAAAACCAAGAATTCCTAGAATGTGCCTGGATTTCAAAAACTTGTTTGTGTCTTCCACTAAAAAAAATAGTTTAGGAGAGAATTTTGATGATTTACATTTATACCTTCAGGTGGAAGGATTATAGTTGATTCATCTTCATCTTCATAAATACTTTCTGTTTCACTGTCATCATTATTTATATTTTCATGTGGTGTATTCATCTTGAGTTTCAAATTACAATAAAAGAACTAACAACAATGACTATATGACTCATGAAAGATATGTCACTTCATTTTTGAACTTTCTGAAATGTTTTGAAAGAACTGAAATGTCAATATTATTATTTTTTGAGTTAATCCAGTGATGTCACATAACTAGATCAAGCATTTCTACCTACGTAAACTGTTTGTTATCTCCCCGAAAAAAATTGGTTTCTATTGGTAACCAGTAAATAAACCGTTTCTCTCTCTCATTTCCTCAAAAGCAGAGTTACCAATCGGAAGCGGTTTCGTGAAAAGTTGTTTTATTTTGATTGTGAATTGAAAATATCGAAATTCAATGAAGAAATAAAACAATTAGCTTTCTAGTAATAAATACTCTCATTCATGAAGATTTACACTTTCGCATGTGCGAGGAAATGATGGCAGACGAGATGTTTTTGCCGATTTCGTGTTTAAGTTGCAGAGGGATAATACATAGACGACAATATTTAATACTTAACGGATTAAAAAAAATTAATCTTATTTACGGAGGCAAAGAAAGGCTACACATTTTCTCAAAATATAAAATTCACCAAATTCCGTTTTTAAATTCGTAATTCAACAAAATTCCGAGTTTGAAGATAGAATTTGAAAAAAATCCGAGTGCAAAGTCAGAATTCAACAATATTTCGAGATTGAAGTCGAAATTTTATAAATATCGTCGAAAGTCTTCGGAAAACAATTCAGCCTCGTGTTCTTTTCCAGACAGCATTCCAACAATCTCGTTAGCTGCACAACTGTGTAGATGCTTCTTTTGGATATTTGTCATACTCTTCGCTACATAAAATTCGGATTGTTCATAAATTGTTCACTCCTTGTGATCCTAAAAAGATTCTTCATGGGAAAGCCAAAACTAGAGAAAACAACTGACAATCCATTTTTATTTTGTGTATTTAAAATTGTAGTGATACGAATTCCTTGGTTGCTAGTGTGAGATATTTTCTGATCTTTTATGCTCTAATGAATTTTGAAAGTCGTATCGTTCTGAAAGAGTAGAAGGCTTCATCATTCTGCAGTTCTAAATAATGATTTATCCATAAAAATAACAAAAAATGTAATAGTTCTTTGAACTGTGTAGTTGAAAATGAATAGTTGTGAAAATGTACCTTTTAGGCCGTGACGAAATGCAAAAGTTACAAGCAATAAGCACAGTATATATAGCCTTTCATTATATTTTTCTGAAATTGATACATTATCCAGGTCAGAAATCTGAAATTTCATGATACCATATTATAATTTTCTAAAATATTTTTCCAGGTTCATGTCTACATCAAATACTATTTCATGAATGAGTTATGAACTCATAATTCATGAGTTTTTGTCCATCCAGTCCAAACATACTTCTTTTCCCAATATGCCTTTTGCAATATGATTACATATAGTCACTCGTTGTTTCCAGTGTTTTTCCTACACATACACGTAATGAACAAAAATGGAAGGCATTAATGTTGGTCGCTGATAGTTCAAGTTCAGATATACCTTAGTTGTTACAAAGGAGTTTTCAAGTTGTATTTGGATAGTATAAAGTATATGATGGAATTGGTCGATACTTGATGAAAATAATCCAGTAAAAATCTTACAATAAAGTGTTTTTTGAATACGTTAGTATGTCGTAGTATACTCAGCTAATGAAACGTACCTTTAGATTTTCGCGGGATTTTCAAACTTCTTAACTGTTGTGTTGATTGTTGACACTGACAGTTTGACATCGAAAGTATTGACATTAACCGCTTTTATTTTAAAATTTTTAATCGTCTTTCATTTACTCATTTTATTTTCATATTTCTTTTTTCAAAAAACATGGTTAAAACTCAGCAGAGAGCGAACTTACCATGGTGAGTGTAGCCGATCTCAATAAAAATATAGTATATTTAGTTTCTTCTTTTTGTTCAGGGTTGAGAAATACAGACCTAGTACTTTGGACGATCTTGTATCACATGAAGATATTATAAAAACAGGTAAATTTCATTGGTGTATTGCGATTGTTCATTTATATTTCATTTCATTTATAGTGAGTAAATTCATAAAAGAGGACCAAGTACCTCACTTGCTTTTCTATGGTCCTCCTGGCACAGGGAAAACAAGCACAATCTTAGCATGTGCCAGGCAACTTTATACACCAGCTCAGTTTCCATCAATGGTGGGTATACTACAATTATATATCAACAGAATATATTTGTTGATGTCTGAATATTTACTGAGTGTGTTTGGACTGTTAGCTGCAATAAAAAGTAAAACTGGAACCTCTGTCATAGAATAAATCCAAAACAAGCACTTTTCTCAATCACCAGAAATACAATTTTTTTCTCGACACATGTTTCAGTAGTTTTCTACATGTTTTGAAGATGTCAACTTGAGTGGTTAAACATGCCTTGAAAGGTCGAGTATTGCATTTCTGGTGATTGAGAAAAGTGCTTGTTTTGCTAGTTGTAACATTTAAAGATTTGCCCCATCAACTGATTGAATATTTTAAAAAATTGTGTTATTCTTTCCTAGTAAAGAATAGTAAAATGCTTGGTCATCCAATTTTTATCATGTCTTGAAAAGCCTTAGAAATGTTTGTAAATTTCAAAGAGAACTTAATAGCTGGTATAGGGGCTCATTCTCCCAAAGTTGATGGTTCTATTACATGAATTGCCTTGTCAATTTAACATCTTTTTTATTTTTTTCATGTTGCATTAAAATTAGGCAGAAATTATGAAATTTATTGCAAGTGTAAAACTTGTTAAAACATCAGAAAAGACAGATAAAATTCTTGGCTTTCCCATAATTCTTCCAGAATTGGAGAAACACGGTATATAGTTTTTTGTAGAATGTCTCCATCCATGATGATGATTACATTATTTTCACATATACATTTTATTAGGACTTGTTTCACTACACGGTAGCTTCATCAGTTGGAATGGTACATGCAATGTTTCACTACAAATAAGATGGTTTAAAATACAGTAAACTAACCTTATTGAACAAATTATCATGTTTTCCTCCAAAATTTTAACTATTCCAATCTCTATGCTACCAGTACCAGCATAAAAATTGAATGATCACATGTTTTCCTAGCTATTTTAGGCGACTAAAAATGTAATTTTGATTAGATTGATGGTTCAACATTTTTGGTGCTCTGCTGCAAGTTGTAATATAAATTATAAGATTCTAGTTAAAGCACAGTCTAAGTTGAAACTGTTTTGAAAATAGTTTTCGTGAATAAAATTAAATGTACATTGAAATTTCATTAAAAAACTTAATTTTTTCAAGGTTCTAGAATTGAATGCTTCTGATGATAGAGGTATTGGCATTGTTAGAGGACAAATTTTAACCTTTGCAAGTACAAGAACTATATTCAAGTCAGGATTTAAGCTGATTATTCTTGATGAAGCTGATGCCATGACAATGGATGCCCAAAATGCTCTTCGAAGGAGTAAGAACTTATTATTTTCATGTTAACAGTTCTTTTAATACATTTTTGGAACAGCTCCCTTGAATAGATGTAGAATAAGCTGTTGGTAGCACTTTATAACCGTGATCATATAATACAGTAGAAAAAGAGTCTAACCCTGTAATCTTTAACACGGTCTGATTGTTGAAAGTAGTGAATTTGAGTTTATTATAAATGTGGTAAAACGTCTCTGACACCAAAGGGTTGGATTGAAAGGGGAAGAGCTGATAAGGCTATCAATACCTATGCTTTTACATCTATTGACAAATATTTCGGAATTATTCAGTGTAGAGTTGAATGTATTTCAAGTGAATTTTCCTCAATAGTGGGTATATCAATTTCTCAGCTGGAACCAATAGTTTTGGAGTCAGGAATGAAGTTTATTTTTTTCACCACAACTATACAAAAATGTTTGATCTTATCAAAAACAATTGTTGAGTTTTAAACCATTCAGTCTAGATCACATGCAATAAGTGTTAAATATTCAACTCTTTGCTGTGAATACTCAGAAACCAACATTTTATGTTTGTAATATTTTGATGCCCTTCAAAGGGCTATAATGCCATGTTACCCTATTTTTCATGTATGAATTATCCTTTCAATGTTTATATCTAGCATCGGCGTATATTCCTAACAATTGTACATTTTTCTAATGAGTAGTTGGCCATTGCTGACACATTTATGTTTATAATGTATTTTGACATACAGTCCACATTTAAAATCGGAGAAAATAATATTTTCTAATTTTCGTAATTATTCATCGCCGGGATATCTAACACAATTCAATTATTCACAGTTGCATATGAAGGACATTGATCACCAAGGGTATTAGTTCTTCTTCGTCAATATGCTTACCTCTTAACCCCTTCAAATACTGGTCGACATCCTTTTCTTTAAATTTTTTGTCCAACTTTGGGTTTGACATTTCAATGCGAAACTTTACACCGACACTTCTAACAAGTTATTCTTCATTGTTATGGTAATGCTATTTTTTTTGTTCACGGAACCGGACTAGGCTAACTAAATACCAGATCTTCTATTACATACATTAATACAGATTAGAATCAGTCGATGCCAAGACTACCTCCATCATCGAAGTCAACGCCTACACCACTGTCTGCCGCAGAAGCTGACAGAATGTTTGGTACTACAAGTTCCTTCAGACCTTATATTGTATTTAAATTGTTAGCAGTTGCATTAATATATTCCTCTTGGGCATTAAGATCTTAAAAATGATTGATTGTTTTATAGATTCTTATCACAATGAACTATTTTACATGGAGGGGTTTTGCTTTCTTACATATTTTGTACACAAGATTCGTGTCCTGAAGTTATACTCTCTAAAACATGTCCAATCTTTCATACTGCTTCGCTTTCGTGTTATAAATTCCATTTGATATATTGTCTTTACCAGGTTCCATTATATTTGAGTACTTATTAGAAACAAGAACAATTAGTATGATAATAAGGCACCTACCTATATGAGTATCTCTATGGGCTTGAAGCACATGACATTGACTTTCATTATAGTTTATTGTCGAGAAAATGTTTATTTCTGTTCTCAATAAATTCACCCTTGATCTACTTACATACCCTTTATCTACATTGTACAATTTTTAATTCCTATGCATTTTGCTTCTGGTTTGTTCAAATGCCTGAGTAATGAACATTGCTATGGGAGGCAGGAGGTAAAAGCCTAGCTGCTGCTAGTATAATGAATTGGAATTGTTTTTGGCAATGAAATTCATAAATGATGTTGAGAATATTCAGTACAAAATCGAAAGCATTGCAAACCTGATAGAATGTTCTCTTTATCCAAACTTGGAAGATTTTCAAACTTTTTTTTTTTTCCACAAATTTTAAGGGTTTGTGGATTAGTGAGATTTCTCAAACAACTGATTCAAATAACTTGGCTGTTGTCATTTGTTTCATTTCTAAATTGAATGGTTCCAGGAGTATTTCCAAAAACCTCTTCCTATTTCGATGCCCTAGTGATGGAGACTCATTACCACGTTCAGTATTTTCGATATTTTTTTTTTGAAAAAAAAAAAATCATTTTTCGCCTTCTACTTCTTCATTGATATTTAAGGAGAGGGGAATCTCCAAAGATGTGTGGATCATGCACATGATCAAATGAAAATATCTATCTGAAACAACTACTTTTGATTGAATATTGAAATAACTTTGCCTCTGAATGATATTTTTTCTCAATCTTTGGCAGTTCTCCACTCTTTATATATCATAAAAGAAAGAGAAAACCAAACAAGTTTGTTCCCAAAACTGATCTGGCTTGAAATACCTCCTTTTCAATAAAAGGTATTTTGTTTAATTTTACTCTACTAGTAAGAGATAATCATAAAACGATGTTGAGTTGTGAATTCGCTTATTTCATTTGTCATTTTCATCAGGAGTGTTATTTGACTTTTTCAATATTCCAAATCTTAGACCTACAGTACATTTGTCGAGGATAAAACTTTAAACCATGACGTTTCAGTCATTCCCTGATAATGTTAACTTTGTTAGCAAAACGCTTTAAGAAAAATTGACTTTTTTCTGGTTTGGGAAAAGTGCTTTCATTAGATATGGCAAATGAAAATTTTCCAATACCAACATACCCTTCAAATACACGAATTTGGAAGAAGGAAAACAAATGTATATATGTGTATTGAATCACTATAATTTCACTATAATTAAGTGACATTATAGTATAATTTATAAAACTGATTACGCGAATTATCAATACCTCAATGTTTTATCGATAAATTTCTATTTTTTAACGAAAACTTTGTTATTTAGCAATGCCACGAGAGCAACCAGCACGATAAAACCACGAGTCCGTAAGTAATGTGTTTTGGCTATTGGTATTGCTCAAAAATAACAAAGTAATGGAAATTTTTCTGAAAAAATTTTTAGATCAAGTGGAATTTATGAAGATTATCTTAAAATATTCTCAGCTGAATACAACAGTAAAAAAATCAAGTTAAATCAGTTTTATCGCTGAAAAACTCCGTTTGGCGGTCCAACTTCCCTTTTTTTTTATAATTTCGTCGTTTTGAAGGGAGTAATCTCGATTTTCGTTTACCTATTAATGATAATAAAAAGAAAATTGGTCAACTATTTGAAAAGAGTTTTTCAATTTCATCAGTTCGGACTTCCATTGTCTAATATTGTATAAAATGATTCGAAATCTCCGAAATAACCAATACAATTGAAAATTGAAAGAATAGCTGAAAATAACAAATATATCAAGCAAAAAACCCTGAAATGAATAAATACAAATGAAAAATTGAATAATTAAAACAAAAAAGAAAGAAATAAAATTAAAAATTGAGCGATTTCAAGCAACGTTATTTCACGACGTCTCGGGTGATGACTGGACTAATTATTCGGAGAGATGACTATTTATGGGTCATTCGAGTACTTTCACTTATCCCCTTTTCCCTCTCTCCGCTTCACCGGTTTAACGTGAGATGACCGTGGGAGTTGGCTATTTTTTCCTTGATTATGGGTTTCCATATGTTGCGTATCTTTACGGTGGATTGGCTGAATACGTTGGTAGACAGCATATATGCGGCTTTTTTGAATTTACTCCTAAACCAGTGTTCCTCTTTATGTATGATCTCAGCTTGGGACCATTCGATGTTATGTTGATGAGTCCAAACATGCTTTGCTATTCCTGATTTGCTGGTTTACCAGCAAATATCGTGCAAACTTGTGTGTTATGGTGAAAAAAGTTCTTTGGAAGAATACATAACCTGTGAGGTAAGTAGAAAAAATGCAGTATCATCATATTGTTCTATACAATTTCAAGTACTTTATCCACAAAATCAATGTGTGATTTTTTTCTGTCTTGGAAATATTACAGTTTGATATGTAAGTAGACTTATGGGTTCATCAGTTGACATCATCCTTGTGTAATGTTATATGTCAATTAACCTAAAAAAATCGATACAACGTGTAACAAATACACAATGAAGTCCTGCTAAAAGTATTGTGAGAAGAGATTTATGATATATCTAAAATTTGCTATGAGCTTTTTCAGGTGGACTGCGCGTGAACGTAACAATTACGGAGAAGTGGGTTACAAGATACTACTGATTACATGTGTCCAAAACTTTAGATGTATATGCAAACATTTTTTTAGACAAATTCGGTTTCTCTGATTGAGTATTATGTAGATACCTGAAAATTTTTCCATATTTTTCTTATGAAGATGCACAAGCACTGCAGGAAATTTAGTAAAGCAGTGTCCCTGCAACAATAGCATTCAACATTAGAAACAGTTTATATTTATTTGGAAAAAAATATTCGAAGAGGACGACGTTCTCCGAACGAGTTAGTCGAATAGTCCACAATCTTTCTTCATTGTCTCAGACTGTTAAGGTTGCTTGTAATACTGGCTGTTTTAGGTAGTTTTTTATTTCTGTAAAGAGATTCGTTCGCCGGTTCATAAAAGTATCACTGTGTCTACGACAATGGGGAGTTTTCAAAATTTTGGTATTTTTTCATCGAATAATGTGTGAAAATAAAAAAGACCAGCCCCTTTATATCTCCAGCATAATGCGAAATCGTAGAAAACAAGATTTGATATTGATGACATAGTAATTAGAATAAAAAACTTGGAAACAGTTGGTGTTCATAATATTAACACTGCCAGTTATGAAAGGTTCTCACTTTTCTTACTTTTTTATACTACAACCTTTAGAAGTTGCTTTGGACTCGATGATCGCCATCGAAAAAAAGTTCTGTAGTCTGTCTGACTTTGTCGTGCACCCGAACTTCTGGAATCTGTTGAAGAGAATGAGGTATTTATTTAAAATTTCAAAAAATTATAACATACTATTCTACAAGGTCTCCAGATGATTAGATTAGCTGTTTTTCCGATGATTTTCCGAAAAATTCTTTTGACAAATATGTTCGTATAGGACCTATTTTATTCCTCTCGGAAAAGTATACAGAAACCATTTTTTCTGTATCTTCGATGGTATAGGAAATATTAGTTGAATCTCGAAAATGTCTAATTTTATTCATAACTCCGAAAATACTGCATGCGTACGAGGCCTGTTCAAAAAATAAGGTGAATTTTCATTTTCCTTAAAAACATTTATTTATTCATCAATTTCTATTTTGTCCCTTTCAAAGTAGTGTCCCCCTCACTTGTGCCAGCGTTCTTTCCAATCCTCGAAGCAGTTCTGTCTCAGAAGCAGTGTCTTCAATCTTGGAAACAAGAAAAAGTCGCAAGGGAGCAAATCTAGTGAATGCGGTGGCTGAGGCATGATCACTGTGTTGCAATGACGAGTGAGCAGGTGCATTAGCATTATGGTGATGCAAAAGCCATGAGCTTTTTATACAATACCGGACGTTTTCTGATGCACTACGCCACAGTAATCAAAGAAAACAATGAGCAAAACTTTGACATTTGATCGAACTTGGTGTCCCTTTTCGGTGTTAGCTCTCCTGGGCTTTTCCATTGGGACGATTAGACTTTGGTTTCGATGTCATAACCATATACACATGATTCGTCACCAGTTATGACCCTTTCAAGCAAATCTGGATCGCCGTTGACGTTATTCAACCATTTCTGAGCGATGCTCATTCCACACGTTTCATGCCGAAAATTCACGAAAAAATTGCATGGCATGAGCCAAGCCGACATTCTCAGCAACTTCTTCAATAGTGTTTCGACGATTCTCCATAACAATTTTCTTCACTTTCCCAACATTTTCATCGGTTATTGATGTCCTAGGGCCTCCAGAGCGAGCGTCGTCATTCACATTTTCTCGACCTTCTGTGAAAAGTTTGCACCACTTGTAAATATTTTTCTGTCTCAGAGTACAATCACCGTATGCCACTGTCAACATTTCAAGTGTTCTTGAGCACTCAATTTCATTATTTACACAAAATTTGATGCAAATTCTTTTATCCATTTTTTCGATAGCTGAAAATCGCCGAATACGTATAACAGTTCTAATTTTTATGCCTCTCACCTACAAACTAAACATGCTAAACAGCTGACACTATGAACGTAGGTTCGACACGAGTGTACGAACATAAAAAAATGAAAAAAATTGCTGATCGTATGTATGTAGCTCGCGAAATTTGATTATTCACCTTATTTTTTGGACAGACATCTTATTTTTCCTCAGAAACACTTTTGTTGGCCTCAAAACGTCCAAAATACCCACACATTTTTCCATAGTTGTAACACTCTTGAAATTATTTAGGAAATTGTGGATTTTGATGAATTCATTTGATATTTTCTCAAAATTATTCATAGACTTAAACAATTTTCGGCGAAGTGGTGGGATATACCTAAAATAATCATAGAATGAATTATGTTCGTCACAACGACTCCAATCATCTGCTATACAAAAATTTCTAATCGATTTATTTTAAAAATGTTGATTGAGTGGATGGTTTGAATATTTCTTCCCGGTAGTTATACTTTGAAGAGGCAGTGATATCAGAATCTTTTCAGTTATTATTATATTTTGATAACCCTCCGAAGAAATACCAATCACAACTCTCCTTTCAGAGACTGAATATGTGCATGAAATAATTTTATGTTTGTATGGTCACTACTAATCGCCTTAGCAACATCCCTTTTATATTCAATTTATTCGTAAATGACCACATGGAAAATATTTGTGCTTCCACTTGAAAGAACTCATTGAGTAAACAGGTGAGAAATGTATTCTTTAACCTTTATTCTATTTATTCGTTTTAAAAGTATACATCCGAAAGGTTTTTCGAACGTTTGCGTTTGAATTAATTTGGCATCACTGATTATTTTTCGATAGATAATTGTGGAGGGTTGTTGATCAATTTGTAAAGCTCAATTCCTACGGCATTCTCGGAGAATGGTATCGTTCTTTCCTTTCTCGAACACTGCGTGTCTCTATGACATGAATCTGAAATTAGCACAAATCATTAATGTATTACTTCATCTAGAAAATGAAGATCTCAGTTTCGTTGTGAAGGTAAAGATGTGCAAATGAAATTGATAAACAAAGACAGTAAAGCCCGGCTGTGGAGAAAAGGATCTACACCATTTCTTAAGGTCCAGGTTCTCATAAAAACAATGTCGCTTGCTACCAGTATCATCACGACCAACAGATCTTGTCATTGGAAGTGTCGGGGAACGACAGGGTTCCTATCTTACTGCACTCTTTAGAGGACTCCAAAGTAGCTTACTATCTCAACGTGAAGACCCGAAAAAATGATGCTTTTCCTTACAAGTGTTCACAACCACTCGTAGGTTATACTCCTCCAACGAGGAGTAATGATTTTGATTGGATCTATGTGATAATGAAACGTAGATTTGGACTTTCTTTTGTGTTTTGGCAATGAATGAAGTTATCAGACCTTTTTCACATAGATGGAATCTGTTCAGTTCGCAAACATTAAAGCATTAAACAACACCTGACCTTTGGATTATCTCAGGTCAATACTGAAGCTGTCATATCCTGTTGATAAGGAATCAATGACCCATGTGATATTGAATCTATTGTGGAAATGGGAAGAGCAAAATTTATAATCATTTCCCTATCTGCCCAGACAGTACCTAGATAATATACCAAATAAACAATTTTGTGAAAAGGATTATTCTGATTACAAAAATCTTTGATAGAAATCAAAATAGTCTGATGAAAATTTGAAATATTAAAAGTAAATGAAAATTGAAAAGATCACCTCTCTCTCTCTAAGCTTTTCTACATTGCTGACGGAAAACTTTGAATAGATATTTGTGCAAGTCTTGTATCCAAACTTCACGATAACTTTATTCATAGCATTCTTATCATTCAATCCTGAAAATTCTACAGTGCGATAGTTGCTCAAGTGACGCCATACACTTTTTTTATAGGAAAACTGTATGCCAAATTATCTAAATGAACAATTCGTTCAGGCCAGTCTCAACTCACCTACACAGTAGGTTTATGGACTGACACCTATCAGAAAACAACTACTTCCCTGGCT